>PVJC01002519.1:0-78722 GCA_004026665.1 Murina feae | reverse complement strand
TACACATGTGCACTACTCACCTTCTCCCACTGCCTTTTCCACTAACAAGTGTGCATTTATTTAATTAAACAAATTGCTGTTTTACACAAAGAAAATTAAGGGTATGAGGCAGAGTCACAGGTGTGAAGTGTATTCTCAGGTTTAGTGAAATCATTGTAGATTGGACAAAATTACTCCTAGTTCTCAAGTGAGAACAGATTTTAATCTGAAGTACTAAGTGACTCCAGAGCAATTTGGTTTAAAAAAATCCTGTTGAATGTTGAAGAGAAACATCTCTTCTCTAAAAAAGTGTACTTTCTGCCAGTGTATTTGTCCTAGGGTAGTTTTTCCTTTTCTAGGAACCTTTCTTCTTTCTCTTTAATATAAGCTACTATTTACTGTCTCATGTACCCATGTCAGGATGAGATTTGAAAATTAGATTATTTAAGCACCAGAGACAGAAATTGACATGAAGGTACTTGACTTCTGAATATTGAATTCCATGTGTGCCTGTTGCATAAGTGAAAGGCAGGCAACTCGGGCAGCTCTGACACACCTGCCCCGAGTGTGGTGCGCCGGGGCAGGAAGGAGTCTGGCCTCTGTCATGACAACAGCAGGGTTTAATCTTGGTTCATAGCACCTGCTTTCCTTCCCAGTGCTGGAGCTCGAGCCAACAGCCTTGAAGTTGGGAAGCACTCGTTATTTCATAGTGTAGTCGGGGGAAAGTACCTTTCTTTCAAACTCTCAGTTTAGAACAAAATTGGAACCTTATGTTGAAGCCAAATATTTGCCAATGAAACTCAAACACGAGGTGTTATGATTTTGCTTTCCCACATTTCATCTCTCAACTAACAGCCAGCCGTGTTCTGGGGTAAGAATGTACCAACGTACATTCTGGTGAGCTGATGTAATGAGAAGATGGTTCAGTCTCATGTTTTAGCAAAATTGTATTGATAAGTAAGTCCTTACTCTTCAGCAGTTTGACAACCAATTCTAAATTATTTTATTAAATGAAACTTCTTCATTCTCATTCATTTCACCAACTAAACAAGATTTCCCACCCCATCCCCCACTCACCCCCATTTAGATATCTATGCCTATAGATAAATAGTTAAAGAAATAATTACCTCCTTTTAAAAAAAAGTAAATGTTTTCATGATTCTTAGCCCTACCAGTGGCTTCCTCACACCACGAACACCCCATAATTCTGGCTCCTTTGGTAATGGCTGTAGGATTGTGTTGTTATAATTTAAATAAAATCATCAAGGTCATGTCTTTGATGCCTTAACCCCAATTGCCTTTCCCCCCCCTAAGAATGATTTTATTGATATGTTACATACCACACACCTATTCTGAGTTTATAATTCAGTGTTCTTTTTAATATTCACAGACTTATATACAGACATCACCATTATCTACTTCATCACTATCTTTTCCATCCCCAAACCATATACATTAATGGATACTTGTCTCCACCACTAACCGACTTCCCCCTCACACCCCCTCACACCCCCTGGTAATCAACAACTTACTTTATTCTCTGTGTATTTACCTATTTACACAGAATTTCATATAAATAGAACCATACAGTCTTTGTGCCTGGCTTCTTTCACTTACTATAATGTTTTAAAAGGCATCCAGTTTGAGGTGTATAAAAGCACTTCATTATTTTTTATTGTTGAATGATATCCATTGTATGAATATACTACATCTTCTTGTTTATCCACTCATCAACTGATGGACATTTAAGTTGGTGATAGGCAGAATAACATTACCCAAAGATGTTCATATCCTAATCCCTGTTACTTTATATGGCAAAAGGGACTTTACAAACATGATTAAGGTTAAGAACTTTATTTTTTCCTTTTTATTAAATTTATTGGGGTGATACTGATTAACAAAATTAAACAGGTTTCAGGTACACAATTCCACAACACATCATCTGTACAACACTGTATTGTGTGTTCACCAACCCAAGTTTCGAGTTATCCCCCTCCCACGCCCACCCAACCCCACCCCTGGCAATCACCACTCTGTTGTCAGTAAAGTTAAAAACCTTTTGAGATGAGTAACTTATTCTGGATCATCTGGTGGATCTAATTTAATTGCATGAGTCCCTGAAAATAGGCTCATGTCTTTTGTCAAAGGAAGATGTGACTGTAGAAAGAAGAATCAAAGAGATGCAACACTGCTGGTTTTCAAGGGAGAGGAGTCAATGAATGCGGGTGGATTTAGAAGCTGGAGTAACCCATGAAACATTCTCCCCACTGCTTCCAAAAAGGAGTGAGACCTGAAGAAAACACAAATATAATACATTTGTGTTGTTTGAAGACATTGGGTCTGTGGTAATGTGTTACAATGGCAATAGAAAACTAATACATGGTTGTTTCTACTAAGGCTACTATGCACATTTATATACAAGTATCTGTGTGGACCTATGTCTTCATTTTTGTTGGTGTCTATCTATGAGTGGAATTGCTGGGTCATGTTGTAACTGAATGTTAAAGATTTCACCAAAATGGTTGCACCTTTTTTCATTTCCATCAGTAAATGTTTTCATTTTTCCACCTCCTCACTAACACTTGTTACTATCCGTCCTTTTGATTGCCATCATCCTAGTGGATGTGAAATTGTTATCTCGCTGTGGTTTGATATGTATCTTTCTAATGACTAATGATGTTGAGCATTATTTCCATGTGCATATTAGCCATTTGAATATCTTCTTTGTAGAAATGTCTATTCAAATCTTTGTCCATTTTTAAAGTTGGGTTGTCTTTTTATTGCTTAGTTGTCCTAGATACAAGACCCTTGTTAAAAATATGGGTAGCAAATATTTTCTCCTATCCTGTGTGTTGTCTTCTCACTTAATTGAGGTATTCTTTTGGGCACAAACATTTTTAATTTTGATAAAGTCCTTTATTTTTCCTTTTACCTCATACTTTTAGTATCAAACCTAAGAAATTAATGCCTGATCCAAGGTCACAAATATTTGCGCCTAGATTATTAAACGTGTTACCTCTTACTTTTAAGACTATGATCCGTTTTGAGTTCATTTTTGTATAGGTAGATATTCAACTTCCTTCTTTTGCATGGGGGTATCCAGTTTTCTAGGACTTAGATGCAACTAATTTTTAGTTGAAAATGTTAAGCCCTGTAGATTATTTTGGGATGTTTATGCTGCTGGTGGTGCTTGGAGAAGGCTTGCTGTGCTGGTGATAGCCTTTTCTCACATTCTTCGTCAATGAAGAACATGTAATGAGCCTCTTGTTCCCGTATGGGTTGCCAATACCTTATAAAAAGTGTGAAAAACAGGAAATCAAACACACTTTTGACTCCCTTTCTCCTTTCCCTCTAGCTCTTGCTTCATCTGACAGTTGAATTTTTTTCTACGAAAGTGTTACATGAGTTGCTATGATCAGGAATAATGTTGAAAAGGGATTCTAGTCTTACCTTTGCCTACTAATTTAGAGTTGCTCAACTCCTTAAACTCCTGAAACTATCAAGTTCACCAGGGGTGTATTTTTTTCCTCCTCTGATTTCCTTATGCTCTGCTTCCTGAGCAGAGGTGGATTTTTCTCAGTTGTCCCCAAGTCATAGGCTGCACTGTGCCTCCCCTTGTTTATTCAAGACAGGATGACCTGGGAAGTAAGGATGGCCTAGGAATGGTCAAGTTTGTGTCCAGGAATCAGCTACCCTAATTCCTAAGCTAGAGAGATCTTTACTCTGGATGGAATGGTTTCCTGAATCAGTGTTTCTCAAAGGGAATGTGCATGCACAACTCCTGGGAATCTTTTTAAAATGCAGATTATAATACACTGCGTCTGAGTGGAGCTTGAGAATCTAAATTTCTAACAGTCCCCCAGGGGTGCTGATGCCCTTGGTCCAGGGATGGCATTCTGGGAAGTAAAGTCCCCAGGATCACAGATTCCTGAGGAATTCAGGAACTGGTAAACTTTGGACCTCACCCTGAGTTCTCCCTAAAATTTTCCTGCGGGGGGAGGGGAAGGTTAAAAAAACGCAGTACTTCCCTAACCGGTTTGGCTCAGTGGATAGAGCGTCAGCCTGTGAACTCAAGGGTCCCAGGTTCGATTCCCGGTCAAGGGCATGTACTTTGGTTGCGGGCACATCCCCAGTAGGGGGTGTGCACGAGGCAGCTGATCAATGTTTCTCTCTCATTGATGTTTCTAACTCTCTATCCCTCTCCCTTCCTCTCTGTAAAAAATCAATAGCATAAAAATTTTTTTTAAAAAGCAATACTACTCCTACTCTCTGCAAAACAAATAAACCTATTTCAATTACACTTCAGCAACTGCATTTAGGTAGAAATGAAACTTATTGCATAAATGAAAATTGGGCCTTTGAAAAATATGCAAATATTTTGCTGTGGCTAGTTATACAGTTGCAGAGCTTGGATTTATAGGCCCTAGAAGATGCCAGGTGATGTCCATGGGCTTTTAGTGTATTATCCATGTCGTGCCTCAGAAAGGTATTAGCACGTGATTTATGTTTGGAGAACACTGCCCAACCGGCTGTTTTAGCTAAGGATTTCCCTAGGTGCTTTAAGAATGAAATGCGATAAGAGATTGACCCCTCTACCTGATCAGTCTGACTTTTCTCTCAGCTCAGTTAAGCTTTCATAGCAATTTAGTCAGGTAGCACCCAATCCCCTTATCATGAAATGCCTAATCCAAATTCAGGGGCCTAGGACCTTGTAGGTTATATTTCTTGGGAGTGATTTTACCCTAAGTTGAAATGGAAGGCTAGTCACTTCTGACCAGAGCATATGTTGTAATGTACCCTGCGAATCACACAAGGATGCCTCAAGAAGTCGCATTAGGAGTCACATTTATTGCAAATCCGGGACTACAAGGGGGCAATGCACTCCAAATCTTGCAATGATAAGATGGCCGCAACACCAGATTTATATAGGCAAAAATCACAAAGGTATCGATTACATCTTTGGGTTTGGAATGAGGAACCTGGTTTGCACAAAGCAGTTACAGAAGCAGAATTGAGCATGTTAGTTAAATTATAGTTTTGGGTCTCTGGATCACTGAGTTGATAGGAACACATTATCTGGAGCCCTTGAGTCTTGGGACCACTGAGTCAACGGAAACACATTATCTGGAGCCATTAAGGCAATTTAGAGTAATTGTGCAGTCCTGGTCCTGGGACCACTGAGTCAACCAGAACACATTTTCTGTAGCCACTGAGGTAATTTAGGATAATTGTGCTATCCTGGTTCCCAGGTGCAGAAGACTGTGCTTTCTAAAACCAGTATGACCACATCCAATGGGGTATTCACATTACAATCAATAGGGTATTCAATCACATGGGATGATTCAGAAGCCAAACAGCAGAGTTAAAGTTAAACTATAGTTTCTACCTGAGATGATTGCTACCATACTTCACATATACCTAAACTAGAGGCCTGGTGCACAAAGTCCTACACAGGTGGGGTTCCTGAGGTGACCTCTGGAGTTGGGGTAGAAACCCACTGTCCAACACTGCCTGCTGCTCCTGCTCATCTTGGCCTGCCATGCCTGCCGCCAGCTCAGGCCCAGTCAGTCGTGATCAGGAGAGGCTTGCACTGCCACAGTGGCACTTGCCAGCCGTGAGCCCTGCATCTGGCACCTGTCCCAAGGGGCTGGGGGTTGGGGGGAGGAGGCAGGATGTGATTACCTGCCTGGGGTCCAGATCCATCCCACTGATGTACCCTCCAGTTTTTGGAAGCCAGCTGGTGGCCGCTTTTATATCGTTTCTTCCTTAAGAAGCACTTAGGGAGGGAAGTGGCCACAGTAACTGGCAGTGCTGTCAGGATCCTGCAGGCAGCACAAGTCCATTGGTGCCTAGCCTGTTCTCTGGAGATTAGACCTTCAGGACTACGGAGGGGGTAAGTGGCCAATGCTGATTGGTGGGCTGCCAGGGCGTGTCAGTCAGCTGAGCGTCGCTTCTGCTGTGGAAGTGCACTGACCACCAGGGGCAGCTCCTGCACTGAGTGTCTTCCCCCTGGTGGTCAGTGTGCATCATAGCGACCAGTCAACTGGTTGATTGGTCGTTTGGTCACTTAGACTTTTATATATAGAGGTGTTAGAGTCTTTCTGTTTTCCCTGGTAGTTAACGCAAAATCAGAGTTATCTATCATATTATCAACAATTATGTGGTGATTGCCATTTTCTTTTATATTCCCATTATACCTATTTTTGTTCTGTAAAACTTAGCCCAGGGAAGGAAAGGGGGAGAGACTGATTAATTCACTGATTTATTTATTCTACCTTCAGCTGATAGAAATTATTTATTGCAGTTGGATTAGAACGGATTAGAACTAGCTGAATAGGGTGGATGTGCATACTGATTGGAAACGGGAAGAAAAAAGAGGAAAACTATTTGTATAAATATCCCATGATATCAGAGTTAATGCTAATTTTGATAGCTTAAAAATGGTGTCAGTAACTTACTTCCTCACTAAAAGGATCAAGCAAAGAAAAATTTGTATTTTCTTTTACTGGGCTATATTCCAAAATTCAAATGATTTGCCTAATGTTTTCTTGTTAAGTAGTGCCTTATGATGGCTGACTGAGGATGAAATAGAACTATAGCAGCAGTACTAATAGTATTCATCATCATAATTGTAATGCCAATGGCAATGGCAATGATTATTGCATTGTTTTAGTTGTGAAAGACTCTTAGCCCCCCCAGCATGTGTTAATTCTGGGTAACTCATAGACCATGTACTTGACATCTGACTGCTTGGTTCTTGAGAGCCTCAATTCTACCACTAGCGAAAGGTATATCAAAGTGTGGTTTTGAATCACAGTGGAAATGAAAGAACCTGCAAAGCCATCTCTGTTGCGCTTTTATCTCAATTTAGTCATTTTTTGTCCTATTTCTGCTGAAGTTGTCACAGGAATACAGGGAACTCCAAGTCTGACCTTTCTGATATGAAAAGCAATTGTGTACTTTTGTGATTCTCTGAGAAACATGACAAATTGTTCTCATCTGTGATTCCCATCTCTCCTCCTTTTAAAAACATTTTATTTTATTTTTATTGATTTTAGAGTTGAAGGGAGAGGGAGAGAGAAGTAGAAACATCAATGACGAGAGGGAATCATTGATCAGCTGCCTCCTGCACGCCCCACATTAGGCATCAAGCCCGCAATCTGGGCATGTGCCCTTGGCTGGAATGAAACCTAGGACCCTTCAGTCTGCAGGGTGATGCTCTATCCACTGAACCAGAATCGCTAGGGCTCATCTCTCCTTGAAAAGACAGTGCTGACTCAAGCATTGTGATAAATAACTTCTGGTGATAATGGTGAAGCTGAGAAAGATTAATGTTTGCTTTGCACCTATCCTACTGCCTAATGTATATGTTTAAAACAATTGAGGAAATAATTTCCTAAAAATTAGCAAAATACTAAAATGCAAAAAACAAATACCTAAATTGCAAAAGCAAGCTCATAAGTATTTTTTTTTAAATTGATTTTTAGAGAGAGAGGAATGGAGAGGGAGAGAGCGAAACATTGATTTGAGAGCAAAATTTGATTGACTGCCTCCTACCAGGATCAAGCCCACAACCTGGGCATGTGCTCTGATTGGGATTGAACCAGCAACCTTTTGGTGCACTAGATGATGCCCAACTAACTGAGCCACACCAGCCAGGGCAAGGTCATAAATCTTGATTCATTATTGAAATTATTCATCAGAGTTATGCATAACCCATTCTTTCAATGTATATTTTAAATGCAAAAGTTAAGAAAATGAATGAGTCTTTGTGACAGCTGATACAAGATACAGAAGAGAGGGACATCTGCAGAACCAGCAAAATCTACACCGAGGCTCTGAGAGGCTGGCACCCTGGCACACAGGATAGTGTCATGTGGTCTTTTAAATGAGGAAAGAAAAGGATAGATATATTCTTTAGGAAGGAAGAAGACAATTCTGTCATTTTATCTCTGAAGATGTATAATTGTCACAGGTTCATATATTTTTTTTCTTACTCAATTATTAAGGACAGTACAAGAAATCATTGCACTAGCTAGTATTTTGAAGTTTAGTAAAAACAAAGCAAAACAAAAAGCTAAACAATTGACTATCCAGCTAAGATGCAAACTTTACTCTTCAATCTTGTGATATGGTGCTATACCAATGAATACCAGCTGATCTCCAGCCTACCTTCCCCCAAATAGCAAACAAAGCAAGTTAAGTTTATTATAGTAAATACACTCAGATGTAATCTGAGTGGGCAACTCAACTTGTCTTATATCTTACATATCTTTATTCCTTAAGTTTCCATGCTATCCCTCCCAGATGTCAGGATCATCTGGAAGGGTTTCAAGTCTCTCCTTCCTCATTTTTGTGGGTGCCCTGTAAAAAATGTTATATGTAATTTGCTGACCTGTGCTCTTCTTAGAATTACTTTCTTAGTGTGGGACATGCTGTCTGGTATGAGATAATGTCCCCATTTTTTCCCCTCTAGCCATTGTAAGCAAAATAGACTTCCTCTTCATTTTCCCCAATCCTGGTCCTTTATCTAACTCGCTGCCTATTCTAATAGTACTAAATGGTTGCACTAAAACTTAAAGGAAGGGTCAAGCAGATCTTTAAAATCTGTCTTGTGACCAAAACTTGGGAAATAGTCATGGAATGATATTTTGGTTTGTTTATTGAATTTATTGGGATGACACTGGTTAACAAAATTATACAGATCTCAGGTGCAGTTTCACAACACATCATGTGTAGACTGTATTGTGTGTTCACCACCCCAAGTCAAGTCTCCTTCCATCGCCATTTACCCCCCATACCCTCTTCCACTTCCTCTTATGCCCTCTGTCTCCAGCAATCACCAGTTTTCCTTGTCTATGAGTTTTTTACTTCCTTTTTCCCCATCAATCTCTCCACACCCCCAACCCAGCCCTCAAAATATTGACCTCAACCATCAGAAATTAAGGTACTTGTGCAATTAAATCCAGGAGAAAAATCATTTTTTGCTTCACATTGGCATATTTTTTTATACCAACTTTAGTGCCTGTTGTCACATGACAAAGAAAGAGGATACATAATTTGCTTAAGGTTCAGTAAATCCCAATAATCCTGAGCAGCTAAAGAATAACTCTTTCACATAAAAAATGAGGCACAACAGAGAACATAAGGGTCACACTGCCTGTCAACTACAGTGTTTTTTAATTTGCATCCTCAAACCCCTTCCCTGAAGAAGAAACATTATTTTCCCATGTTTTAGTGACCTCTTCATCTCCTTTCTACTTCTTGGTGATACTTTTTTTAAAAGTCATCACCCAAGGATATGTTTTTATTTATTTATTTTATTTTACTTACTTACTTATTTTTAGAGAGAGAGGAGAGAGAAAGAGAGAAACATTGATGAGAGCGAGAAACATCAATCAGTTGCCTATGGTCCATGCCCTGACCAGGGATTGAACCTGCAACCTTTTTATTAAATCATATTAGAGGCCCAGTGCATGAAATTAGTGCATGGGGGAGGGGGTTTCCCTCAACCCAGCCTGCATCCACTCCAATTGGGGACCCCTCAGGGGATATCTGACTGCCAGTTTAGGCTCGATCCTATAAGAAGCGGCCCTAAACCGGGGGTCAGACACCCCTTTCACAATCCAGGACTGCTGCTTCCTAACCACTCACCTACCTACCTGTCTGAATCCCCCTAACTCCTCTGCTGCCTGATCACCCCTAACCTCTCTGCCTGCCTGCCTGATCGCCCCTAACCTCTCTGCCTGCCTGCCCAATTGCCCCCAACTCCTCTCCCCTACCGGCCTGATCTCACTTCCAATTGCCTCTGCCTGCCTAATAACCCCTAACTACCCTCCCCTACTGGCCTTATTGCCCCTAACTGCCCTCCCCTGCCAGCCTGATCGCCCCTAACTGCCTCTGCCTGCCTGATCACCCCTAATTGTCCTCTCCTGGGCCTGGCCTCAGCTCCCAACTGCCCTCCCCTGCAGGCTTGATCTTGTTCCCAATTGCCCTCCTCTACCAGCCAATTTGGTTCTGATTGGTCAGTTTCTATGCCAGTCAGTGCAAAAGTTCCGCCTCCTAGGCAGCCATTGGCTCCTCACAGTTGACCCAAATTTGTTTCTGATTGGTCAGTTTCTATGCCAGTCAGCATCTCTGGGCCTATCAACAAGGCCTGATCAGAAAGGTAGGGCTGATCAGCAGCCCCAGTAGAGGCCCAGCTATTGGTCAGGCCGGGAGAGAAAGAGAGGCAGGTTCTGACCAATGGCTGCCACAGAAGCTAGAAATCCGACCCTGCCTCTCTCTCTACAGGCCTCTTTCCCCCTAGGCAGTCAGTGCTGGTCTGGGGCGCCTACAGCAGCCTCAGTCAGTGCTGGGTCGCCATGGCAACCCAGCACTGACTTTGGTCTTCACGACCTTGGCTCTATTATATAGATAGGTTTTAATTTAAATTAAGTTTAATTTAATTTTAATCAGTTGAGTCACTTAACCAGGGTTTGGTACTTTTTTGAGATTGGTAGAATTTTTTCAAAGACTGAAAATATTTTATCACTAATTGTTTTTATCTGATGCCTTTAAAACACAAGGTTAAATATGGAAATTATAGACTAAAGCAAAACAATTTACTTTTTAAAAATTCCAATGAAGACTAATTGCCTTACAGACTTTCTCTGCTCTCAGCATACTCATGAGTTGGGGTTCTAAATGGGGTTACAGTCATTTTCTTTTCAAAGTTGCCCAAGACACTCACAAAGATAACCTTGCCTTTATTAAATGGTCCTCACACCTTTACCAGGATGCGGTCTCTCAGCAAGGAGGGAATACTGCCCTTTGGCCAGTGAAGGAATAAGTGGCTGGAATAGTTGAACTACTTCTTGTTGTTGGAATCCCCTCAGTGGGAGTTCTCCTGTTCAGCATATTTTAAGATATTTTAAGTTCCATACCCTTTAAAGATTCTGGGAATTACTCCCTAATTGCATGTATCTCCTGGCAATGTAGGGCTTTACAGCATTAAGATTGTACGCATAACTCCGGATTGTAAAGAATAAATTATATAAGTAAGAAAAAGGGCTCAAATTCCAATTATTCTAGTGCTGGCTTCTCAAAATAGCTCTGTGGTAAAGGATCCATTTTTATATTTCCAGTCTGCTTGGACCAATGCGTTAATAAAATAGAGCAAAAATGCATGGGTAGAAAAACCAAATGAAAAAAGATAAATCTATATTTTTTAAAAAAGTATTAGATTCAACAGTCATCAAATTACTGTGTCCAAGTTCTAAGAAGTTTCTAAATGTACTATGTCAATTTCTGCTTTTACTGAAGAACAGGACCAGATAGCACAGTTTGCAGTCCTCACTTTGAGTAGCACTCACATTTACTCTCACTTGTACCTGTTGCCATTCCAAGGTATGTATGTGTGTGTGTGTGTGTGTGTGTGTGTGTATTAAGATATTTTTATTGATAGCAGAGAGGAAGGGAGAGGGAAAGAGAGATAGAAACATCAATGATAGAGAGAATCATTGGTTAGCTGCCAACTAGGGACTGAGCCCACAACCTGGCCATGTGCTCTGACTGGGAATTGAACTGTGACCTCCTGGTTCATAGGTCAACACTCAACCACTGAGCCACCCCAGCTGGGCCAAGGTTTATTTTTTTAATTAAATTATTCTTTAAACCTTTAGATTAAGTTCACATTTAAGACAAGGCTGTGTGCTTTTTAAGTAGATGGAAATATATCTAAATTGCAAACTTATAATTGTTAAATAGTCACAGAAGATTTTGACAATTATTTGGCAAACGCTAGTTGCTGCATTTTACATTCCTTTGGCTTCTTTTCCTATCATCCCATTAGAAATCTTGCCCAGCCACTTCTCCCTATCATAGTACCATATAATGCTACCAAGTGACTTCAATAACATCTGTTTTGGATCTTAACATAGTTTTTAAAGTCTTGAATTATTTAATTGAAAATGTCAATCTGGGACCTTAGTTTTGTTTAAAATTGCTTTTAAAAGCAGGAAACTAGTCACATTAAATTTTAATTTCATTCAGACCTCAAGCTATTAAAAAAATGGTTCAAAATTTGTGAATTCCTTGCTAAAATTAGCCATATAGAAGTACAGAATTCTTTATGCAGAATGCCAGCTTGATGGCTCTCCCCTGTCAAATACTGTCTACCGGTGGCGGTTAGCCAAATATCTTTCTTCCCACTGTACACGTTGAACACAGTGGTAGCATTTAACATGGGAAACACTCAAAGGGATGCAGTTGCTGTTTTGTAGTATTTGAAGGGCTGCTATGTGACCAGAGTAATGTGCACACAGACCAATGGGTAGAAATCAACAGAGAGGCTGATTTCAATTAAATGAAGGGTTTTCAGATACGCACACACATACGTTTGGAGGAAGAGAAAGAACTGAAGAACTCATCTGGTCTTTTCCAACCATATGAGATCCTCTGCTTCAGATAAGGAAGGCTACTGGGGTAAGGATGATAATAAAATAAATGTTTGGAATACTCCAAGGACAGCTTAGCAAATGCTGTTGGGCTGTTGGAGAAGGTTACTCGTACTCGGATACACGTTAGTCTGGATGACTACGAAGGTGTTTTTCATCTTTTAGAAGCGGAGATCAGCAGGTTCTGATATCTATAATGGATATATTGTACTGCTTGGTTTCTTTTCCTTTTTTAAAAAAAAATTATATACTAACTTGAACATATAGAAAACCACTCAGATTCAATACTTTGCCATATTTGCTCCATCTCTTTCTCTTTCTCTTTTTTTAAAGAAACATGTTTTTTATTGATTTTTAGAGAGAAGAAGAGGAAGGCAGAGAGAGATAGAAACACTGATGAGAGAGAAACATTGATCAGTTGCCACCTGCACTCCCTCTATTGGAAATCGAGCCCACAAGCCGGGCATGTGTCCTGACCATGAAGAACTAGTGACCTCTTAGTGCATGGGTCAATGCTCAGACACGGAGCCACACCAGCCAGGCATCTCCTTTTTAATATTATGAATATAGCTGTTCATTCTATTCTTTTCTTTCCTTCCCAGAAATGACCACTGAATTGTTCAGAAATTTTTTGTTGTGAGATTTCTCTGATGTGAGGAATTCTATTTTTATTTTATTTTTACTTTCTGATTTTTTTCACAGCCATGCAAATTCTAGATAGTAATTTTTTTTTTTTTAGCATTGTAAGCAATAGAAATAGAAAATTTGAAGGCTTGGTAGGACTTACGTTGTTAAATGTAGGCTATGGTAACTAATTATCATATAGATGTGTTTTCTAGGCATGTGGCCTACTAACTCATTTAAAATTGTGAGTTGCAAAGCTTAACCTTAAAGACACAAATTTTAATATCAAAGATGCTATACATAACCTTTCTTATGGTAGACAGACCCAGAAAAGGCTAGGTAGTATGATAACCATACAATCATACAATTGGTTTATTCAATTCTTTCATCCATTTAATAGATCAGTGTTTAAAGGACATACTCTGTGCCAGCCACTGTCCTAGGCTTCAGAATTACCAACATAAACAAAAATTCCTGCTTTCATAAAGTTGATAATCTAGTTGTGAGAACACAAATATATCAGATGATGAAGAAATATGTTCTAAGAAGAACTATAAAGCAGAGTAGGTGAAAAAGGAGTATGGGCTGGAGACCGGAGTTATCTGTTTTATTTTGCGTAGCCAGTGAAGGCCTCTCTAATATGGAGACAAGTGATTAGTGACCTTCAGGATGGGCAAGCTAGGCAGATCAGGAAAAGTACATGCTAGGCGTCAGGTGGTAGGATCTCCAAGTAGGAATGGCTTCTTCTGAGGACAGTTGCAAGGTCATGTGCAGGAGTGGTATGAGCTGGGGAAGAGCAAAAGAAGATGTGATCAGAAGTCACAATTGCTCCTTAAAACAGTCCTATGGTAGCTCTAAGGCAGATGTTATTGTACTTATCTTTACACATGAAGAAACTGAGGCCTAAATAGGGCGACTCTCTAAAGGTCACACTTGCTAATTGATAATAGGACCAGAACTAGCATGTGTTCTGCATTCTAAACATTGTTTTTTCCAGGTACCACAACTTTATTTTCTAACTAGGGGCTCAATGCATGAATTTGTGCACCTTGAAAGGAACTGTGGACAGTGACCAGTGCCCCGCCTTGGTATGATGCCCCTGCTCCACCATCCTGCCGCAGCCAACACCTGCCGTGTCCCACACATGCCTCCTGGTACTCAGTGCACATCATACCGACTGATTGTTTGGTTGTTCCAGTTGTTCTGCTGTTCAGTCTATTTGCATATTAGCCTTTTGTTACATAGTATTATTACTAGGATGTACTAGTTTTTAGAAGAACATGGTCTAGACTTGAACTTTATAATCGATTATTTAGTCAAATTGCATAAAAGCCCTAGACATAAGTTTCCACATCTGTAGAACAGGGAGAATAAAAACCTGGGTTACTGTGAGATTCAAGCAGGATAATGTAGGTTGGGCCCTGTAAACTGCAAAGTTTCTGCACACAATATGCTGCTAGAGCTGGAGCCTCCTGTGCCTGGGGTTACTGGCAAGCTTGAAGTCTGAAAAATGACCAAAGCCACTCCTGTGTAATTAGTGTATAGCACTTTGGGTTGTAGATGCCCCATATTCTGATTCTTTAAGATTCATAGAAGTAAAGTTAAATGCCAGTTCTAACAAAATTTAGAAATACTTCAGTGACTCTGCATCTTCTTTCCTGCTTGTCCCTAAAGATAACACAGAAATGTAAATATGGTTTGATGTATTTAGCTGGCACTATTGTACAGCTCTGTCTTAAACTATTTCTATTTTAAGCGCATTTTCCTTTGTAATTTCTTGTTTCCTATTATGTTCTCCCAAATCCCGTTAACTTGTCCTTGAGCTGTGTAATCTAGAGTTTAGCTGCTGTGGGTGATGGGGCTTGCCTGCGTGAACCCTGATAGCAGGGAGTGACCAGCTCCTTTCTGCAAATGTTGCTGCTCAGCCCAACCTCCGACTCTTCCAGGGCTGTTAGATCCCCTGCGAGCCTGGTGGTCCTGGCACAACCTGAGCCTTAGAGGAAATTAAGAGTGTGCTAACTTCAGGTTTGTTTCCATCTGTGAAATAGGGGAAGGACCATTTGTGGAGACAGACCGGGCAGAAGGGACAATTTGTGGCAATTAAGGGAGTAAAGAAAGATCAGTGTGGGCGGCATACAATGAGAGTGCAGAAGAAATGAGATTTAGGGGGTACATGGGTTTTTGTCCACCATGATATGGAGCTTAGATTTTATCATATGGATAGTGGAACACGGGGAACAGTTTTTAAACAGACATGACATGGCATGGTTCACATCCTTGCTACTAAGAAACAAATGCGGGCAGAGTATACACCACGCAGGCAGCCCCTGCACAGGTCCAGTTGAGATATGATGGGCTATGGCCAAGAAGAAGCCATACAAATGGTACTGGACTCAGGATGTATGTTGAAGTGACACTAATAAGTCTTGATAATGGATTGAGTTGGCAGGATGGTTAGGAAAAGAATTAAATTAAGGATAATTTCTATTTTTTTGGTATAAACAAAGTGAGTAAATTAAATTAGTGATACTGTTTATTGTAAAGGTACAGACAAGGTAATGTGGATCAATGATGCTGTTTGGCCATGTTACGTTTGAGACACTGATAATAGACACACAGGTGGGATTGCTGGTAGAGGGTTGCAGTCTGGAGCTCAGGGAGATGTGGGCTGGATATACAAACTTGGGATGCCTTAGCATGGAAGTGGTATTTGAAATAATATAGGTGATGGTTGAGATCACATAAGAAGAAAGTGTAGCCAAAACAGAGACTTGGGATGCTCCAACAGTTAGAGATTTAACAGAAAAAGAGGAAGAGTCATAAGAAGGAGATGAACCATGCACTCTTAAAAATGTTGGAAGAAAAAAAATTAGAAAATTTAAAAGGGAATAATATCACTTTCTTTTTTGTGGAAAGAATGTTACCAGTATTACTTCTTCAACTACAAGAAAAATTCAGGGTGACTACCTTGTTTTAGTTGTTGTTTCTTAATAATTATTGAAAGCAATACATTTTAATTCTTAAAAAATAAAAACTACAAAGTATAAAGAATTTTCAAAAATTTCATGGCATATTTCACTTAGCATAATGCTCCCCAGTTCCATCCATGCTGCTGCAAATGGTAAGAATTCCTTCTTTTTTACAGCAGCATAGTATTCCATTGTGTAGATGTACCACAGTTTTCTAATCCATTCATCTGCTGATGGGCTGTTTCCAAATCTGCGCTAAGTGAAATAAGCCAGTCAATGAAAGAAAAATACCTCATGATCTCACTTATTTATGAATAATAAAGACCATTATAAATTGATAAACATAAACAGATACAGAGGCAGAACAGCATTGAACAGACTGTCAACCTACAACTGGAAGGCTCAGGAGAGTTGGGGGGGAGTTAAGAAATCAACTGAAAGACTTGTATGTATGCATATGAGCATAATCAATGGACACAAGACACTGGGGGGTAGGGGAGGAGGGGGGAAGGTCAAGGGAAAAAAATGGAGACTATCTAACATGCGTTGTAATACTTTAACCAATAAATAAATAAATAAATAAATAAAATAAATTTCATGGCAATTCCAATTTTAAAATGCTAACATTTTGGTGTGTTTTTCTAATCGTTCCTAATGCTTTCAAGATATTTTTATATAATTGAGGTGAAATTGCATAGATATAGGCAACTGTGCATAATATTCTTTATACTCTGTACATTAATGGAAACAATTCCTCATGTCATAAATTTTTAATGCCTGATGTATCTTTAACCTTACTTCTTAAATGCTTCCAAATTTGTATCTTTGCTGTTCTTGAGCTGTTCCCATTTTCTTTGTTTTTCCTCTTGGGGAAACACGGTGAGATAGACAACTTATCCCCTCAACCTGATGTTTCCCTACTATATTGATTTGCTGCACAGGAAAAGGAAAACGCCAAACTGCCCGCTTAGAAACGTGGCTTAGCAAGAGGACCTCTTGTAAAGGTGCCACTTGGTATGGAAACCTTGCAACTTAACATTCTCCTTCATTTTCCTATAGCCCTCAATTTAAAATGTGTCATGAAAATAAAAAGCATTAGAATTTGAATTTAAGGGCTGCAAGAAAATGAAGCATAGTGCTGAATCCCAAGGTTTCCGTATCAAGTGGCACCTGCACTTACAGGGAATCTTGAAAAAGATTCATATGAAAAAGATTTCATAACAAAGGAGTCCTTTAAAATATCTAAATCCAATAATTGAAAAAATAAGAATAAGTCAGATAAGAAAAGGAAACATTGCTGAATATACAGTATTCTAAAGTTTTAATTCTCCAAGCATACAACAATACGTTTTGTGCACACAAAAGATCATAGTCATTGTCAGTTGAAACAATGGCTGTTTTTGAGCTGTTGATTGGATTGCTATATATAAAAATTATTAAAATGTCCTCATAAAAAAAGAATAAGAAAAAGTTACACTGTACATCTACCAGATTTTGAAATTTTTTATGCATGTGAAATAACATGAAATATTTTTAAACCTGCATATTTTCAGAATAAAGGATCAATATATACTTACATTGAAAAGTAATATATTTATCATTCATTTTATAGTAATGAACTTTGGATTGAGAAGAATAGAGACCATTTTCAGACCCTCTAAATAAAGAACTAGAATTGTCATTTATAGGCTTTTTAAAGAAAATTTGATTATTTGGAACAATGGAAATATATCTTTAATCAAGATGCATTCACCTTCTAGGGAAATTCTGTGATTAAGAGATGATAATTAGAAATAGCTGATGAGTGCTGGGTGTGTATGTGTGCGCTTTTTTTCTTATTACAATGGATAAAAGAATTTCTGTGGCTCACAGTTGATCTCCCATTGTACCTTGGCACCATAGGCTACCAAAGTTGTGTGTGCCTGTGCACAGGTGCAGGAGCGCAAAGCTATGTGATCTTCAGCGACAATCAGGACCTATATTGGTCCCACATGTATGTCCTCTGAGGTTTTGTGTGGGGCCTGACACATTAAAAAGTCTCAAGTACTGATTTGTTGGGATAAATGAAAAACAGTGTCATAGAAAGAAGCAAAGGTGGTTGCAGCTGGGAGAGGACTGTCCCACATGGGGAGCTGAACAACTCGTGAGCTGTCTTCCTCCTTTGGCAGTGTCACTACATAGCTTCCATGTTGTGTTTAGATTAGAACAGCCAACTTCCTGCAGGTTCTCAAGGTTTTCTTTGTTAGACAAACTAGGACCAAAGAACAAAGGACCAGAATCTTTGGGTATGGTATGCGCAACAAGATTCAGATTCAACGATCTAATGTCTGCTGCATTCCAGATGCTTTGTAATCAATTCTCATCTTCCTCATGTAAGTCGGACTCCTCTAAATAGCTATTAATAGGCCATTTTAGTGAAGAGTGTAGTACCCAGGTGTCGTGATCCCCAAAGACCACGAGTGAGCCCCAAAACCGCTGTAAAAACATGAGGGCCTTTATTAGTCAAGTTAACTCGGACTTCCCACTCGCCCACTGGCACAGCAGCGAGAAGGGACAGGAAGTACAGGTTTCAGGAAAACAAAGGATTTATAGGGCTGGAAGTAGTGGGTGGGGTAACGTGTGTGGCCCCTGTTGATTGGTCGAGGGAAGGTCCTGGGCAGATCATTTCCTCTGCATCCTTATTGGCAGGTCTGCACTCTCGCACCGCCCTTCTGCCCTTACAAAGAGCAGGCTGAAACTTAGAAAATGCAAATAACTTCACCTAATGCTACCTTGTGTAAAGACAGGCCTGAAATTTGAACTCAAGTCTCCTGACATTTAAGTCACCTTAGGACTCTCAAATAACCCCAAAAATAGATGGCTAAATCTTAATCCTGTTTGAGATGGCTTCTCATCTGTTCCTTTTGATCTCTAATAAAAAATTCATACAGAGCATGTCCCAGAATTTTCTATTTGGAAAAAATGCCTGGGGAATTGAGGCACAGATTGCATGAGTTACCCATGGCCAGGTTGCTACTAGTGGCAAAGCCAAGGCTCAAACCCTCAGGCTGGAGTCTTTCAGCATCCTCTTTAATAACCAATATTCGACTGGGATGGTAACTTTCCGGTGGCTGGGTATAGTCAAACAGATCTTTAGATGCATAAGGGACTATCAAAGCAGTGGCTCCTGTCAACTTAGACAGGATGCTTGACCCTGATCATGTGGGTGTGAGGTTGTAGTAAGATGTAGTCACCTACTAGTATATTATTCACATAAAACCAATACAGTGACTTTGGGTCTGTGTTTGGATTGGAGATGTGAGGTTTGTGGAACTTGTTTTATTTTGATAATTTAATTCTGTTGGTTCTAAGAGTAATGCTCCTAGTGCTAAGACTCTGGCATCCTTTGCCCTGAAGCCAGTCCCTGAGCCGTGTGAGTGAATGTCATTGTTCTCTCTTCAAAGGGACCACATCAAAACCTGTTTAGGTTTGGTCAGTCAAACTGTCCTAGGGCAGCAAAGAGAGCAAAGATTTGTTAGGATGGGAGGGGACGGAGAGTCAGCAAGATAAAACTAGTATACATATGTATAGACCATTTTATAAAAATCCTCATTTAAGCCTAGCAAGTATTTTGTGGAGTAAAATTTCCATATTTATAGATGTGACCATTTAAAGTCAATGAAGTTTATAAGGAGTGAATGGTGAAGCTTTGCTTTAAATTTGGATTTTTAACTTAGAAGTTCATATTCTTTTTCACCCCTCTTATATGCCTCAGATTATGTTCCTAAGATACAGATAAAGAAACAAAGCATTCTTACTTTGTAGTCATTGGGGGTTTTTTTTACAATAGAAAGATCTCACATTGGATGTTCTGATTACCTGACTGAACTTTTAGGCATATTAAATTTTAGAGCTTTATTTATGTACCAGTTGTAACTCATCCCCAAAATATTTACAGAGGACATGTTTTGTTTAATGGACTGTTCTAGGCACTACAGGTAAAATGAAAATTCTGTCTGTCTCATGTTGTACAGTATGGGAGATAGAAAATGTAAAGTTAAATAACCATAATGTGAAGCAATTTAAGTGGCAAGGCCATTGGAGGGGCACTGCCCATGCATTTCAGCCATCAAAGAGCTTTTAGACAGGAGCCCAAATACCAAAGTGTTACCTTAATTCCAAGAACAGGTCATCCCATCTATGCTGAACACAGTTTCTGCAAGATGACAAGAGCTTTGAAGAACAAAATCAAATACAAGTACCAAAAATAAGAGCTGTAGCATATCAAGAAATTTTATAGGAAGATCACTGGCACATGTGGTAATTCAGAGGAATTCAATAAAAGGAAACTTGGTTAGTAAAATTGTTTTTAATCTTATCAAATGTTTACCAGTTGCTATGAGCCACCTTTTAATGTAGTATTAGCCATACTTCATACATACCTCAAAATTCAAATAAAATACAAAATCTTATTTAAAGATAAATATGTTGCAAAATATTTTACATAACTCAGTGTGATCATTGGTAAAATTCTAGGATTGAACACCTGGTTGAATTTAGACCTGTTAAAATTCTGGGTATTTATTCAAAGATCCCATAGACGTATCTACAAACAGAAAAACATCTAAATGATGCAGTAATCCCCAGGAATTGTGCTATGTACTCATCAACCTCCCTCACCTTAGGAGATACTATGAGATCTTATTTCTTGATTAACTTTATCATATTTTTCTCTCTTATTTGGAAAAAAAAGCCTAATTGAATTCAACCAAGGTTTCTTCAACACTAGTGGGAGAAATACAGTAGATATATGTACCTCAATTCCTCACCAAACTATGAATTTATGCAAAGGATAATGAAGTGGTCCTCACTCCCAGGACACTTTGAGTAGCATCTGTGGTAGTCAAAAAAAAAAAAAAAATGTCCTCACCAAAGGTTTTCAAACCCTAGTCCCCAGAACCTATGTCAACATACATGGCAAAAGGGACTTGGCAGATGCAATTAAGGTTAAGCACTTGGAGATGGATGAGGCGATTATGCAGGGTAATCCAGATGGGCCCAACCTAATTACATTTACTAACTAGTGACAAGGGCCATTTGAGAGACACAGTGTCGGTTGCCTCTCAAGGCTGGAAAAAGCAAGGAAACATCCTCTAAAAAAGATGCCCACACCTTGATTTGGGCCCTGTGAGACTGTGTGGGACTTCTAACTGACAACTATAAGATGATAAATTTGTGTTGGTTTTAGACAGTAAGTTTGTGGTAACTTATTACAGCAATAATAGATAACTAAGTAATAGATAACTAGCTAATTAACCAAGTTAGTAGTACAGAGAAGTATACCTGGGAGAGAAAGTTTTTACCAGCTAGTTAACTAATAGGTAACTAGCTAATTAGCTGAGTAAATAGTATAGAGTAGAGGTGTTTCTGGGAGAACTTTCTTTTTTTACCAGTTTGGTGTTACTTGGAAAGATATTCCAGGGGATGTGGAAATTTAGCTGAGCTTTCAAGAGTGAGCAGTAACACAGTAAAGAGGAAGCATCGGAGCATTCAAGGATAAAAGGACAAGCAGGGACATAGGCATCTTGGAACAGTAAGTAGGCCAGTCTGGTAAGGAAAAAAAAAAGATTTATATAAGACAATATTCACAGGTAAGGGAGAAAGATGCCTTCAAGTTATATTTAGTAGGTGGGACACTTAATACTTGAAGTTTCAAATTCGCCTCATTAGAATGCTGGTTTTCCAACTGTGTCCTTGGGGACCTAGAGATATGTCAGGCGATAGCAAAACAGAATTCTGGTTACTCCATCCTACCCGTCCTACCAGAAAAACTCTGTCCTTACTTTTCTGTGTAGCGGATATGCTTCAGATGTTGTTCAAAAAGGATACAACTAGTTTAACACGAAGAGTGAAGAAAAGCCGCAGCGGTGGCTCCTTTTCTATTCAGTGTCCCTGCTGGGTGTTTGGATTGTTTCTTGATTTTGCTTTCCATAAGACTGTTTGTATTTAGCTTCTTATCATAAAAAAGAAAAATAAATGTTTAATTTTACAATTAAGTTAATTTTATGATCACTCATGCAAACCAGGCCTTGGTATTCTGATATAAATAGAACACTGTTCTCCATTGTGCACACACCCCACTTTTCATGGTCCTCATCTCTGCTTTGGATTTTGCTGGTCATCATTCATTTCTGATGTTGAGTCAGAGCTGAGCCATTGGGTGTCCTGGTTCCTTTAGAGAAGACAGACGCGTACTTGCCTTGTAGGGCAGGCTAATGCTTCGGTGCTGGATGGGAGGTCATTTGTTTGGATGACATTTATGGCAACATCATTGGATCCTGTCATTTTTTACAGTATAATATTGTTGCAGAAAGACCCAAAAAAATAAGCAACGCTTTGAAGAGGTGGAGAAATCACAGTTTTAATAACACGCGTGGTCTCTGGGGTTTGTCCTAAATCCCAAATCCTGAGCACCGGTAACTCGCAAGACCTTGCTTTATAACTGCCCCTCGAGTTCATTGATTTGCAAATATACTCCCTCCCCCCAAGGCCATGAAGGGAGTATTCTGTTCATCTACCCTTCCCCCAGGTGTGCCCAGGTTTAGGGCTCAAAACAAAGCCCTCTGCCCCACCGAGGACAGGGTTTTGTTTGGTTTAATGGCCTAACATTCCTTGCAAAACCAGTTTTCCTCCTCAATATGGACCTCACTTTCTTCTCTTTCCATCCCATGAAGAGATGTGTCCAGAAACCTCTAAATAGCTCACTGAAAAATGAGGCATGACTAAGCCCCAGTCACTCGGGGGAGCAATTTTATAAAACTTTCTCTTGTCACTTAGCCCAGCTATTTATCTGGTGAAGAGCTCTCCCGATGTGGCCCTCCTAGCAGAGAAGCCTGACTCCCTTAATCTATATCAGATGTGAGAGGAAGGCTGCAGTTTATTTTGGACTTCATGATGGGTTAGGAAATAAGCACACACAGAGCTGTCTCCTTGCTGTTGGCAACTGGGTGTATTTTGTTTTGACGCTTCTACGGCTCCACTGAAGCTCAGACAATTCCCCAAGAGTCTGATGCTCTACAAAGCCCGGGATAATGCCACATCCAGGAGATTCCTTGACAGGAAGGCACTTCAGTGATAATGTTATCCTAGCTGCCTTGAAATGTAGCTCTTCCACAGAACAGAGAGGGAAGAACTTGGACTATGCCAGTCCTAGGACATCGTGGATATATGTTCTCCCTACAGACCTTAGAAATGTGCCTTTCCCCGAATATAGGTCTAAAAAGATGGAAAAAGTGTATATTCAGAACAAAATTGAGCAGATGTGCTCATATTGTCTGCATTCATTTTAAGCTTTCTTGATGTTTCTAATTTACAATCTGTAAAACATAACACTACCTTGTTTACCTATTAGATGATTTGCTGAGTGGCACTTAGCAAGTCACAACCTCTCTGTACTTCCCTTTCTTTCTAAGAGTTGGTATTAATGATATCTAAGGAATCTCACATCAGAGGTCAACAGGCAGTCGCATAGCATGTTGTCTAAGAACAGGAGCCAAGCAGCTGAGGTTTGAGCAAGGTACACACTTTCTTGGTGCCTTGTGTAAAATGGCGATGATTACAGCACCCACCTCACAGGATTGTCATCCTGACTCACTGAAGCAGAAGAGCATAGAGTAGCTCCTGTGGAGAGTTAAAAAAAATATCCCTGTGATATCTGTGCTAATTTGAACTTTCATATCATTTCCTAAGAAGCATCTTTGACATTCTCAGTGGGATAAGGAGAAAGACAAATTAGTATTGACTTTTTCTTTACTTAATGCTTTAATTTCATTGGAATAAAATTCCAAAGCATATTTTATGTACTATCCAAGGATATTTTGGAAAATATGAGCCAGTATGAAAAAGAAAATAACATATTCTCACCACCCCGATACAATCATTTTGTTTTATTTCCAATCAGGCTTTGCTTATTTGTTTTTTCTATTTATAGATGAACTTCACTTATTTACCAAGTAATAATTATTCCATAGAAACCATTTTCATTCCTAATCTTTTCATTACTATTCAGTTATAAGCAGTTTCCGGCAATTACCTAGGATTAATCATCACCTCACTGGCTGCATCATATCATTTGAATAGATACTTTTTGATTTATTTCTCTTTTGCCAGATTGTTGATTATGGTGGTGGTTTATGATTTTCAGCACTATAAATAATGGTGCTGTAAATAT
The DNA here is from genome assembly GCA_004026665.1 of Murina feae. Classification (NCBI taxonomy): domain Eukaryota; kingdom Metazoa; phylum Chordata; class Mammalia; order Chiroptera; family Vespertilionidae; genus Murina; species Murina feae. The sequence continues at coordinate 54,504 of PVJC01002519.1, read as the reverse complement.
TCATGTTCAGAGCCTAAGTTTGCAGGGTTCATTATTTCTTTAGGGTAGGATTCCAAAGTCAGAATACTAGATCAAGGTAAAAGGGTATTTTAAAGAACTTGAATTTGCCAGGTAACTTTCCAAAATTATTGCTACTAGTAATATATAAAGACTAGGGGCCTGGTGCACGAAATTCGTGCACTGGGTGGGGGGGGGCGGTCCTCAGCTCAGCCTGCCCCCTCTTACATATTGGGAGCCCTCAGGGGGTTTCTACTGATGGCTTAGGCCTGCTCCCTGCTCCCCTGGGGGAGCGGGCCTAAGCCACAGTCTGGCCTCCCTTTGTGGGAGGCAACAAGTCTAATCAGGGGAAGCCACCAGCCCCATCACCCCGCTGCTGGAGCCACTGCCAGTCACCACAGCCAACAAGGTGTTTTCATCAACACGGACTTCAGTCCCTTCACCATGAAAAAATGACAACTTTCTTTAGGCATTTTCAAGATGTTTCTTTCATAGGATATGACATTTCTTTCTTTCTTTCTTTTTTATCCTCACCTGAAGATATATTTCTATTGATTTTTAGAGAATGTGGAAGAGAAGGGAAAAACAGAGAGAAATATCAAAGTGAGAGGAACACTTTGATTGGTTGCCTCCTGCATATGCCCTGACCTGGGTCCCAGCCTGTAACCTAGGTACATGCCCTTGGTCAAAATTGAACCCAGACCCTGCAGTCGGCAGGCTGAGGCATTATGCACTAAGCCAAACCGGCTAGGGCAGGATATGACATTTCTTAGCTCTCCAGCAGTGGACTTTCATTTTTTTTCTCCAGGAGTGTGGTGGAAAACCCTAGATCACCTTTAGGGATTCTCATTACCCAAGTTACTAAGAATATTACCAGTGGCATACAGGGAGCTTAGCCAATGAGCAGTCAGAAAAGGTGTTTCCTCTGTAGTTCACTCAGATCACAGAGCCTCTGTAATCTCTGGCTCTAATCCTGCCTCCTGTTGTTGCCAGCTCTGCCCTTGCCCCGCTGGCAGCCTCTGGCCAAGGCTGCAGGCCTGGGCAGGGGACCCCCAGACCCCTGCTTTGCCAGCTCCACTGGTGCCCAGACCCCTGCAAACACAGGCTCCACCGCTGACTCTGTGGAGCCCAGGCCCCTGCAAACTCCAACCTTGCCCCTGCCCAGGCCTGACGCCTCTGGCCCAGGCCTTATGCCTGAGTAGGGCACCCTCATACCCCTCCAATCACCGGCTCTGTCCCTGCCCCCTCTGATCACCAGCTCCGCCCTTTCCCATGCCTGAGGCCTCTGGCAAAGACCTCTGGCCTGGGCAGGGGACCCCCAGCACCCTCTGATCACCTGTTCTTCCCCTCAGGCCCTCTGCATCCCCCGCCACCTGCCTGGCTAACAGGCCTGACTACTTCAGTGGCAGGGCTGAGCCAGCCTGGGTGCCGCCATCTTGTGGCTATGGGGCGGCCATCTTTGTGATGGAGTGATGCCTAATTTGCATATTACTCTTTTATTAGATAGGATGTTTATTTCCTAATATCCCATCAGTATTGATATTATCAGTTTTCTAATCTGTTCCAATTTGTAGGCAACTATGCTACTATTGTGTTTGTGTTTCACTGTGTGGTAAGCAAATCAAGAGGTGTTTCTTCTTTGGGAAATGTCTGTTCATGTCATTAACCTAATTATTTATGAGTCTTGGTATTTTCTTATTAATTTGTGAGTTCTTTGTAGAGCAAAATAACACAGTGCATATGTGAAATATTTGCTAAGTAAATTTCCACCTGTATTTTTTTCCTCTTATTTTGTTATGATCTTTAAAAATCATATAGAAATAAGTGAGTGTATTAGTTAAAGCTATAAATTCTTTCCATTCTCATTTATTCTATAGTTTCTAAGTTAGAGGTTCTTCACCTGTAGAGGTTTGGGAAGTATTCCACTCTGCGTTCCTCTGGTTTTTCTAGAAGTTTGTAAGTTCATATATGTATATCTATATATAACAATGCTTTATATAAACTTTAATGCCTTTAAGGAAAAAAGAAAACATTTTTGATTACTTCTTTCATTTTTCTTCATATGACTCATTGATGTAGCCTGGACTCAAAGCTAAATCCTGTGGCATGTCAATACTTGCTTAGAAAAGTATGTGGTTCCAGTGCTTCAGTAATATTCCCCAGTGGTGCAGTTACACTTCTAGGAACCACTATCCAGGAGTATTATTAAATGTTCCTTGTACCCGTCAATGTCTAGTCACAATAGATGGACTCCTTGTTCTAGAAGAGATTATCATCAGAGGTGGAATCTTGAGGCTGCACAGTAAATGTTAACTGTGAAACACACGTCTAATGTGAGCTATTTCTAACCAATGACTTTCCTCCTCTGCCCTCAGTTTGTTCGAGCTGAAAGAAATCAGTTGAACTAACTCATTTCTAAGGAGCCCTACAGCTCTCAAATGGCTGGATTTGGTGGCATATGTGTACACAGACAGCACAAAGATAAACAGCCCTGGTCTGCATCAGCTCACCATCTATTTTCCAGTTTATAGTATCATAGGCTTTGCTGATTTATAGCTGGGGAGACAGGGAGGCAAGAACTGGTAATAATAATGAAGAGGAGTTACAAGAGTCAAACCACTTAGTCCAAAGCACCTTTCCTTTTAGACAAGCTCCACAGTAATTAAGTGCTCCTCAAAAATTGGTTGCTAGGAAAGATGGGCTTATTACCTGCACTTTTATATCACCTCTTAAAAGGTTTCCTCATCCCACTCCTGACACCAAAAAAAATTAAAAATAAAAGTAAAAGCTTTCCTCTGCCTCATAAACATTAAGGCTACTAAACTTCTCCCATTGTTTGTTCAAGTCTGCAATTATTTACCAAACCATAGGCCCAGAAGCGTTTTGGAATTCAGAATTTTTCTGAGTTCAGAAATGTTATATAATAAATGAACTATTTTGTAACATCCCCATATGGGGCTTGGGACAGCACCCCTAATCAAACGCATGAGTATTTTTGCAGCAGAATACATGACAATTCACAGTAAGTTGGATAAATAATATCAGTATCCCCACTTATTTCATGGCTGGTTTTGCCACTAAATTAACTGTTTAAAAACTGCTCATTTTCCTTGCTTTTTGGATTTTGGAAAGTAGGAAAAGGGGTGTGGGACTGAGTAACCCTTTCCAATTCACCTTACCAGACTCATCTCACAGCTCAGGTCCAATTGTGACCCCTCTGAGAAACCTTCCAAACAGTTCATGGCAAAGAGACTCTATAACCCAGATTCCAACTGCATTAAAGGCCTTCCATCGTGTATTAATCAGGCCATATTGTCTCCTTTTCCAAACACAGCAACCCTCCCCTGATGAGCCTCTCACTTGGGCCCCTGCCATATGAAGCATTCCTACTCCTGGTGCTTTAGTTTAGCTGGTTCCCTCTACCAGTGACAGTCTTATGTCTTGTTGTCCCTATTTCCTAGCCCAGCCATTTCTCTGCTCTCAATCCTGCCTGCCTTCCAAGTTTGCCCTCCAGGATGCTCTCCTGGATTTTCCTGTTTGGATTGACTCTCTCTTTTTGTTCAGTCTCTGTACTGCATAACTTTATCAAAGACTAAGACTGTCTGGGATTAGATTAGTTGGTGTATGTGTCCCTACTAAATATGAGCCCTAGAGTAGTAGTTCTTAAACCTAATTAATATGCATGAAAATGCTGTTTGTTATAAGACAGAATTTCTGAATTCCACCTGGGTTCTGCCAGATGATTCTTTTTCGGTAGATTTGAGTAGGACCCAGGTAACTACATATTAACAAGTCTCTAATTACTCATATGACTTGTAGCCTGGACTCAAACCTAAATCCCTTGGCACGCCAATACTTGCTTTTCATCTCCTATAAAGATCTCGATGACTGATTCTGTTCTTGAAACAAAAAAGCTGCCACAGGGCTCTAGAGACAGAACCTAAAACTGAATTGTGGCTTCAGTATCAAACCACACATAAGTGCTGCCTTTTATTTTTTATTTTTTATTTTTTATTTTTGGTCTTAGTTCTCCTTTTGGTGACTCTACTGAAAATTAAATCCCTAACATATGATGGTGATATGGGAGAATCTCTAGTAACAAGTATATAGAGGTTTCTCAGTAAAGTAGAGTTTGAATCAGTAATGTCTTTAATGATATCAAAGTATGGGAAATGGCCATGGCCAGTGCAAAATCAGCCCAGAGCCAGCAACTGATGGAGTCATAAACATCCTGAAAATACTGGGTTGTGGACTTTAAGGGCTGAAGGATTTATCTGTGACATCCTGAGCCCAAGACATTCATTTCAGAAGTGTTGTTGCTTATTCTGCATTTAGATTTCTGAGGTTGGAGAGAGCCTAGTAGTAGCCGGTACCTACCAAAGGTACCCACACCCTTCTCTTGGTGTCTAATAAAAATGAGGTTGATGAACCTAATAATTAATGTAGTGGATCTGAGTGAGCTCTGTGTGCTGGAACCATGTTAATCACTTTACACAAATGATCTCATTTAATTCTCAAGACAGCCCTAAGAGGAAGCGTAATTATTGCCTGATTTACTAGGAGGACCCAGATACCCAGAGAGGTTAGGGAGCATGCCCATGGTAACACAGCTAATGGGGGGTAGGTCAGTGATGTCAGCCCAAGTAAACTACTCCAGAGCCCATGCTCTGTAACTGCTCCAGCTGCCACTTTTCCCGTGCTCCATGTGCTCACTTACTATCATCACTGAAAAGCCATGTTATCACTTGTGCATTTGAGAGAATTTATTTTTTCAATGGAAACTTTAAGTATGTTGTGTGTGAATGAGTATAACCTCAATTCCATGTGTATCTGGACCTCATTTGGCATATGGGCAACACAAGGACATATTGTGAGGAGTGCTTGGTGCTGCTACAGCTCTTAAGAGAAAAAGAAGTGCAACTCCTAGAACCCTGCTGCTTTCATTGGGTATGAATGTCAGGAAGCCCAGGCCTTTGGATTAAGTCCATGGAAGACTGTGAGCTCTAGATCAGCGGTTCTCAACCTGTGGGTGGCAACTTCTTTGGGGGTCGAACGACCCTTTCACAGGGGTCACCTAAATACATCCTGCATATCGGATATTTACGATTCATAACAGTAGCAAAATTACAGTTATGAAGTAGCAATGAAAATAATTTTATGGTTGGGAGTCACCACAACATAAGGAACTGTATTAAAGGGTCACAGCATTAGGAAAGTTGAGAACACTGCTCTAGATAGATTTAAATCACTTCAAGTCCATAATGGGAAAAATAGAAAGATAAAAACCTAACAAGTGATAATTCCCTGTGACTTTTAATTAGTTTCATGGTTGCAGTCAGTCAAATGGTCATTTCAGAATGAAAGAATCTGACAGTTCCATGTTCTTTCTGTACCTTGCTCCTTTGCTGTTAATATTGGCAAAGGTCACTATTTTGACCAACTATAATTTAGATGGCTTTCAGTGAGGAAAGCATTTCTTGGAAGCCTTTAGGTGCTTAACACATTGACCACAGTTGGTGACTGAGATGAAACTAGATATTGACTTGGCATTATTTATTTAAAGTCTTAGAGGTCAGATGAATACATGAAAGGCAGAGAAAAATAGCCAGACAGGCTCAAGGCAAATGTCATAAAGTCACTGGGGTATGTCATGGAAGGAATTAGAGGAATTTTCCTAACATAAGAAGGAGAAATACAGAGAAGAGTTAAAATGGAAAACTTTAAAACTTCAAGGAAGTTACACAAGCAGGAAGTCACAGTCACCATCAGCTTTTCACCTGCCTGGTAGCTATCACCTTGAAGCGCAATGCAGGAGTTCCTTGGGCCGGACAGAGAGGGACGCATGTCCCTGCCCCACTTGCCTGTAGGGAAGAGTTATTCCAGCATGGGGACAGTTGCGGGACGTAAGTTCCCATAAAGCATACCTATGTGAGTAAAGCCAACTTTAAGAAAATGCAGTGTGTTCTGCGACTTTGGTGGTAGGAATCGGTTTAGTTTTTCTAGCCATCACTAACTTCCCTGTTCCTGGGAGATGTGCTGTCCTGGATCTCCTTCACTTAGCTAGGCTGTCTCTGATCCTCTGCCCACTCCACCCTGCCTGGCTGCCTATCAGATATTCCCACCTGACCTGGGTCCAGGAGCCACACAGTGCCGCAGCTTCCCTCCCTCCCTGGAATGGCTCGATATATCACCTTTTATCACTTTCCCTGAACTAGAAACTTTAGAACTGGACTTGGTCTTCTAATTTTTGCACCTTTCACATTTAAACGAGTTACTAAATCCTGATCATTTTACATTTGTTTGTTTCAGACCTACATCTCATCTCATTGAGATACTCTCCAAATTAATCTTTGTCTTTTCTGTTTAGGAAATCCTCAACTCTGCTAGAATGATTTTACTTATCAAATGCAAACCCAATTATAATAGTGCTACTTAATTTCTAAAACAAAGACCAAATTTTATAACATTGACTTAATCTCATCCCAAGCTGCTTTTACCACTGCATATGTTATGATCTCTGGCTGTGATTTTTATTCCTATTTATATATTATCATTATTTCATATTTTATGGTCTTTTATAAAATGTGACTTGCTCAACAAAGAAATGACTGGTGTGAAGTTGAAACCCACATTGTACTGTAAAGCTAGCTGTTCCTGAAATATTCTGAGATTTGTAATCTTAATCTTGAATGATACTAAGTAACTCTATTCTCAAGCTTTGGAATTCTTTGAAAATGTTAATAGGAGAGGGCGTACATTTTATTCCCATCTGAACACAGCAGAATGAAGTAACTGACATTGAGCATGCATTTCTCCTGGCCCTGGTTGCTAATCTCAGTTATAGAGGAATTGCTATACTGTTCTCCACAGTGGCTGCACCAGTCTGCATTCCCACCAGCAGTGCAAAAGGGTTCCTTTTTCTTCGCATCCTTGCCAGCACTTATCCTTTGTTGATTTGTTGATGATAGCCATTCTGACAGGTGTGGGATGGTACCTCATTGTTGTTTTGATTTGCTTTTCTGGAATGATTAGTGACTTTGAGCATCTATAATAATAAAAGCAGAATATGCTAATTAGACCAGAAAGCCAAATGACCTTCTGGACATCCTTTTAGATGGCAGTGGGGGCATAAGGCAGAGGCCGTTAGGGGCAATCAGGCAGGCAAGTGAGCAGGTAGGGGCAATCAGGCAGGCAGCCAGAGTGGTTAGGGGCAATCAAGCAGGCAGGCAGGCGAGAAGTTAGGAGCCAGTGGTCCCAGATTACAAGAGGGTGCAGGCTGGGCTGAGGGACCCCCCCCTGCTGTGCATGAAATTCATGTACTAGGTCTCTAATGTTTTCATGTGTCTCTTGGCCTTCTATATGTCCGCTTTCTAAAAATGTCTATTTAGGTCCTTTGCCCATTTGTTTTATTGGATTGTTTATCTTCCCTTTGTTAACTTATATGAGTTCCCTATCAATTTTGGAGATTAAACCTTTATTGGAGATAATATTAGCAAAAAATTAAAAATGGAACTTCCATTTGACCCAATAATTCCACTTCCAGGAATATATCCCAAGAAAACATACACCAATTAGAAAGGATATATGCACTCCTATGTTCATAACAGCACAACTTACAATAGCTAAGATTTGGAAATAGCCTAAGTGCCCATCAGCAGATGAGTGGATTAAAAAACTGTGGTACATCTACACAATGGAATGCTATGCTGCTGTAAAAAAGAAGGAATTCTTACCATTTAAAACAACATGGATGAAACTGGAGAGCATTATGCTAAATGAAATAAGCCAGCCAGAAAAAGATAAATATCACGTGATCTCACTCATTTGTGGAATATAATGAACAACATAAAGTGATGAACAAAAATAGAACCAGAGTCATACAAGTATCAAACAGACTGTCCAACCTATGAGGAATGGCGAGGGTGAGGGCATAGGAGATCAACCAAAGGGCTTGTATACATGCGTATGAGCATAACCAATGGACACAGACAGTAGCGGGGAGAGGGCACGTGCTGGGAGTTGAGGGTGGCTGGGGAGTGGTCAATGGGAGTAAAGGAGAATTATGTAATGCTTTAAACAATAAAACATATTTTTTTAAAAAGAGTGTTGGGTTTTGTCAGATGCTTTTTCTGCATCAATTGATATGATCATGTGATTTTTGTCTTGCATTTTTTTTATGTGGTGTATCACATTTATTGATTTGCAGATATTGCACTATCCTTGCATCCCTGGAATAAATCCCACTTGGTCACGGGTGTATGATGTTTTTAATGTAATTCTGGATTTGATTTGCTATAATTTTGTTGAGGATATTAGTATCTATGTTAATCAGGGGTATTGGCCTGTAATTCTCTTTCTTTGTAGTGTCTTTATCTGTTTTTGGGATTAGGGTAAGGCTAGCTTAATAGAAAAAGCTTAGAAGTGCTCTTTCCTCTTGAATTTTTTTAAATAGTCTGAGGAAGATATGTTTTTGTTCTTCTTTGGATGTTTTGTAAAATTCCCCTGTGAAGCCATCTGGCCCTGGGCTTTTGTTTGCTGGAAGTTGTTTAATTACTGCTTTAATTTCCTCTATAGTTATTGGCCTATTCAGGTTTTTTAATTGTTTCTGATTGAGCTTTAGAATGTTGTATTTTTCTAGGAATATGTCCATTTCTTCTAGGTTGACCAGTTTGTTGGGTTAGAGTTGCTCATAGTATTTTTTTTTTTTTACAACCCTTTGTATTTCAGTGAGGTATGTTGTTACTTTGCCTCTTTCATTTCAGATTTTGTTTATTTGGGTCCTCTCTCTTTAATTTTTGGTGAGCCTGGCTAGTGGTTGATCAATCTTGTTTGTCCTTTCTAAGAGCCAACTCTTGGTTTTATTGATCTTTTGTATTTGTTTTTTGGTCTCTATATCACTTATGTCCACTCTGATCTTTATTATTTCCTTCATTTTGCTCACTCTGAGCCTTTTCTGTTGCTCTCTTTCTAATTCTTTAAGTTATAGAGTTAGATAATATATTACTAGTTTTTCTTGTTTTTTGAGTTGGCCTCTAATGCTATGAACTTCCTTCTCAGAACTGCTTTCACTGTGTCCCATAGATTTTGGATTGTTGTTTTTTGTTGTCATTTGTGTCCAGGATGTTTTTATTTCTTCTTTGATCTTTATGGTAACCCAGTTATTGTTTAATAGCATGCTATTTAGCTCCAAGTGTTTGATTTTTTTAAATTATTTTTATTGTGGTTGATTTTTAATATTATGCCATTGTGATCTGAGAAGATACTTGATATGATTTCAATCTTCTTGAATTTAAAGAGACTTTGCCCATGTCCCAATATGTGCTCTATCTTTGAAAATAGCCCATGTGCTCTTGAGAAGAATGCATATTCATACCTTTGGGATGAAATGTTCTGAAGATGTCAATTAAGTCCATCTGATTTAGGATAGCTGTTTATTTGTTGGTTTTTTATTTTTATTCTTTTTTGTCTAGAGAATTTATCCAGTGATGTCAATGGGGTATTAAAGTCCCCTACCAAGATTGTATTGCTGTCGATCTTTCCCTTGATATCTTCCAGAAGTGTTTTTGTTGTTTTTTATATATTTGGATGCTTCTGCATTATTTTCTACCTTTCTGAAAGCTTGTAGGTTCTTCTTTCAATCACATGTTCTGAAATTTCACACTGATATATCTCTGTGTGGTCTCTTTTCATCTATTATACTTGGACTCTGTTGAAACTTATTTCTTTAAAAAATTTTCTTGATTTACTTTTTGCATGACCCTTCCTATATCAACCCCATGTTTTATTTTGTTTTTAATCTTCCTCTTTTTCTCTTTTTTTTCTGAGACTTTGTTATTTAGTTGTTGAGAACCTTGTGACAGATATGGTGAATTATCTCACATCCTTTCCAACTTCCTTCTACTTTACCTTTGGATACTACAGAGACTAAAATGCTAACTACTGTATTTCCCAGGTTCCTTTTTGAAGCTAGTATTCTTGATGTAGTGTAGATTTAGCTGTACTTCTTATTCTATTGGCAATCATGATCATAGATGCTTTTTACTCTGCCCCTGTGACAACATTAGCAGACATTCCACTGTTTGGTTAGGGTAAAGGAGCAGGCTGTTGCCATCCATTTTGCTCATAAGGATTGTTGCAGGTACACCCTGCTTTAAGCCAATAGCAACAGCTGTGACCCTCTGGTCTTGGCAATAATGACATGCTTCTAGATTTGGCAGCTGTATGTGGCAGTTCGCCACTATAGATACAGCTGCCAAATCTAGAAGTATGTCATTGTTGTTAGAAGTGGAAGAAGCTCCCTTTGGGGTTAATTTTTCTGGTATAATTCAGGAGTGGTACTGGAAGTACAATCCCAAATCTATTTATTTAGTCCTTACACTGATTGTGTTATTTAATGTATTGTAAGAAGTAATTTCTGCTGAAACTATCTAGCATGGATTTTGTTCCTTGCAAAGGACCATGACCAGTATGATATTCCTGGATTTGTTTCTCTAATTTTTTTTTTCTGTCTTCCAATTCTGTTTTTTTGGAGGAGGGTAGATTTTTTTTTTTCAACTTTAGTTTTTAACTCTATAATTGAGTTTTTTAAAATTCACATATACGTACACATATAATATCTAAGTATATTTTTCTTCTCTGAATATTCCTATCTTATAGAATCCTGTCCTTGTTTTATCAATAGATCATCTTTTGTTATTTTTCCGATAGACTTTTTTTAAAGTTTTCTTCTTCTTGCATAGTCCCATAGCTTCCTCTAAGTTACTTTTGACTGTCTGGAGCTCTAACTTAATACTAGAGACTTGGTTCAGTGGTCCTTGGTTGTCCGCTCATCTTACAAGTAGGACCTTAAAGGACAATTAGAAGCTCTGAGCATGCTATTGGATATTATTACCTGTGGGCTTCCTTCTGGCTCTTTTATTGCATTTGGGAAACCTTGTGGTTTTCTTCATGTCCAGGTAAGAGTCTCTAAAGAAGGATTTTCCAAGCTTCTGCCTGTAAAATAAGGTCTGGCTGCCAGCTTTCTGGGAGTCGAGTGTGAAAAGAGAAATGGGGGTCACATACAAAGTGTAAGCATGGGAATGTTCTCTCTGAAGAAAAATGCAACAGCAGCTGCTTTTAGTACATTGCCCCACCCTAGAAGGTGCCTGATACCAAGATGGTTTGAGAAGTCAGGTGCCATGTTTAGGAGAAGAGAAGAGGGTGAGGCATCTAAATGCTTCTGAAACAGACTTTCAACCATTCTTTCCATTTCAGCTCTGCTTCATCCCCATCTCAAAGTTACAAGATGCCTCAAAATTCTTAGATTTTGAGAGGTCCTCTATTATAACCTGTGAGCCGTGCCAGCACAGCCAAGGGTTCGGTGAGCCTGCGGCGGGGAGGGATGAAGGATGTAGAAAATACAGACAAAGAGAATAAGCTGGGTCTAGGTGGATCTCCTGTGCCTGGCTGAGGCCACAAAGAGAGAGATCCAGGTGGCAAGCTGAGCCTTTATTTTATAACCAGAGGTAAACAAGGTAGTGGTCACCATAGTTACAATGTTCTTGTGAGTTTCACTTGTTTTGGCAGCACTTGCATCTCCCTCAGCCCATTAGCTACCCAGATAAGATCTAGGAAGCCTCTCAAGGTCAAGCCTAATTATGCTAAGAGGTCTGTGCCCTCTAAGCTGGGACTTGTTTGTGGCTTTGCCAACAGGTCAGTCCGAAACTTAACCCTATAGCTGCTTCCTACAAACCTGGGTTGTATTTTAGCTGTTGTAGCTTTTGGGAGCCTTCCTGGGTCACTAACCACCTACCCATTTGATCTCTAGTTTGCAAAGTTTTCTTGATGTGCACTCTCTTCCATTGTCTGTTCCTTTGTAAGTTTACGCCTTAACTTAAAACAAAGTCCCCCTGTCATTTTAGTCAGGCAGGTTAAAGAAAGACTGTAAGTAAAGATATGTGTGCAGATTCATGGCTTTGACTTGGGAATTGGTTAACTTTTCTATGACTTGTGAGGAATAAAAGGGTATTGAGTTTTGCTCTACATATTTTTCATTGATTAGTTATTAAACTTAATTGTGTGTCTTTAAACTGTATGCTATTAAACGTGTGTGCATGTGCATGTGTGTGTGCGTGTGCATGTAAGCTTACAATAGAATGGAGAGTAGCTAAAAGAAAGAAATGCTATGTGTCCTAAAATATACACCATTTTCTTTCTTTCACTGCCAGTAGAACTTGCTTCAAGCTGTACTTGTACCAAAATTTGTTCTTTACAATGATTTTAATTTACTTAATGGGAAGCATCTGCAGTCAGCATCTCTGCCTTAAACCCCTAGTGTAGGGAGAAAAGTGATTTTTTTTGTTTCCTTTATTGTGTTTTATGTGATAGGAATTTATATTTTCCATCCAGACGACATGTTTTGTTTTGGGTTTTTTTTTTGGCATTTACTGCTGGGGAGTTGTGGCAAATTCAGAAATGATTTGCTTGACTTGGGTGAAATTTTTCACATCAGCACATTCTCATTGTTCTTCATTCTTGGTGCCTACAGCAAAGATTTAATAAGCCCTGTTTGCAAAACAAAAAAGAGAAAAAGAGTAGTAGCTCAATGGAAAGCCCATTAATGTTTCAGACCGCTGACTTGGATCCAAATATAGATATTAGGAGGGAGGGCTAATCCAGATGAGGACAGTGGTTTCCTCTAACACATAAACCTTTTCATTTTTGCTGTGAAAAGAGAGATTCAAGTTGGACCATGGACAGTAAATTTAATAGTGGCAAGATGTCCTAAGTATACTGTTCATTGTTTCTTTGTAATTTCTTAGTTTCTTTTGATAATAAATTAACAGGTTCAGCATTTTTGCAACAAAGCACAAAAGGGTAAAAAAGGGTATATTTAGCATAATAGCTTAGAGGGTTTTCCATTGAGGCCTTGACTATCAAATGCTCATAAATTTGTAGAAGCAACATAACATTTCTGCCTATTGAAGCCCCTTACACGTCCAGCGTGGTTCAGGGTTCCTGTTCAGGGTTCGAGTTCTGAAGGAGGCCACACACAAAATGAAGAGAGAGAGACTGGAAGAGAATCAATTTGGAAACTGGGGGACCAGGCGTGGCATCTTTCCTCTACCAGGGTAGATTGCCCACTGATGCCTGAGTCTTACCAGCCTTTTATTGAGTCTCTGAAAAAACAATAATATCCTTAGGCAGGAAATTCTGAGGAAGAATTTTACATGTAATTAACAGGAGGAGATTTGCCTTAATTAACAATGTTTCAACTTAAACAATGGGTGCATAGCTCTGATCTTTCAGAGCAACCAAAGTAGGCTAAAAACAATCAGTTTCCAGCATCAAAATAATCAGTTTCCAGCACTGCCAAAGTGTGTTCTTATTTATGCTTTGAGCCCTGACATCACTTAGTATGGGGCAGAAACTAGATGAAATTATTTAGTTTTATTCATGTTCATTGTTTGGAAACATGGCTTATGGGGTCTCATGTTTTCACTGTGTGTGTTTGGCTACCTCTTTGTGGGGGGCTCAGGGAACAGACAATATAACTTCAGGACCTGTTTGGATTTAAGAAACAGCAAGGTATTTCTAACTAGGAGTCAGGATATTTGCATTTTAATCCAGACTTACATACCAACTAGTTCCATGGCCTGAAATAGGTCTTTCTCAATTGTCTTATTGGAAATATTTTAAACTCTGAGTTAGCTAAAATGCATGTGGCACAATAGTAAAGTGATGTAGGTTTGTGGCAGTCTTACTCTGAAAATCAGAGGTAACTTCAGTCTACTCAAAATGCTGGGCAGAACATAAATATTTAAAGTTTAAAGTTCCATACCAAATCATGAAGGGGAACTGAGTTGTTGGTATTTGACAGGGCAATTAATACCACCAAGATCCCTGAGTAAAATATCGAGAACATCTAATCTGAATTTTTTATGAGGTCTAGATGTCAAATCCCAGAAATGATTATTGTGTTAACCAACATTTATTGAATACTTAATACATGTTGGAGATTAAGTATTTTAACCAAAGTCATACAGCTAAGCAATGGCAAGTCAGGGGCTTGGAGCTGGACCTGTTTGACTCCAAAGCTACACACTTTTCACCACTGTGCCGTATCAGTTTAAAACACTGATACCGATTGAGGACTGTATTAAAAAGTAAACTATCTAAAACAGATAATGCTTTCCTTATCTTTAACGAGCTCTAATCCATTTGGAGCAGGTAGAAGACTCAGGAAGTTATATACAAAAAGTGTGCTAGACTAGCTGAAAAGATCAGAGATCAGAGCAAATGAGGAAGGAGACACGCCAGTGTGTGGCCACAGGGAGAACACCCAGGCATGTTCACCCTGAATAAGAGCCAGTTCAGGAAGACTGAGTTCAAATATCCAAGGATAGTGAAAGGCAAACCATATTTAGTCCTGGACCTTGAGAAACATGTTCATATACTTCTGTGCATGGAATAAATGGGCATCTACCCACAAGAGGTAGCAAAGTTCCTGTCACTAAGTTCAGGTGCATGTATGTCATAGAGGGGATGCACACAGCCAGTGTTTTTTAGGGTCCTTTTCAATGTAAAAAATACTTAGAGGTCAAAGATATGTAGAGAATATGGGTTTGGACTGAAAAGAATGAATAGGGAGGAATTCAGGGCAAAGACAAACCTTGAGCTAATATTGTAGAGCAAACTTCTTTCTAGAAAAACCAGGAGAATCAGAGCTGGACAAGTCCTCCATTCTCTGGTCCTTGATTTTCAACCCCAACCCCTGAGCAGGTAGGAGGCTTGGAGCAATGGTCTCTAAGGGCTGGCCATTGCTAGCATTCTCAGGGTCCTGAGGTGCCTCCCCTGTAGCAGCCCAGCCCAGTCTTAGTTAGCAATTGACCCTGTGACCTTCAGATACTCCAAATCTTGAGTATAGAAAACAATTTCTTTGAAGGCAGAGAGCCTCACCTGAGTAGGAAGACTAGCCTTTTTCAGCAGCATCCAGCAAAGATGACAAACAGCTCAGAAAATCTCTTAATTCAAAGATACCAATTGTGTGTTTTTGCAGCAAAGTAAAGAAACAAATATCACAGAAACTCATCCTCTGTATTTTCAGGGGTGCCACACTAAGCTTTATTGTGCCCTGAGCAACCAGGACAAAGAGTTGACGCTTTTCCCCCCAAACAGATACATTGTTACTACTTGTTGATTTTTCCCATGGCTGGGCCAAAGCATATCCCTGACAGGGAAAGCAGTGATGTCACTCTTGGAAAACCTAGGAAGGCAATTTCTTTCATTGCATTTCCTGACAAAACTTTGGGAAGCATGGTTCCTTGTGTCTTTTCCCTGCAGGACTTTAAAAATACGTGTTTCTTGTGTGATTTTAGACACAAAGGCAAAAAACACATCAAGGCACAGTGAGGAGCTTCAAAATTCCATATTGCATTTTGAGCGCAACTCTCATAGGACAAAAATATGAAAATGGAGCATTTGTAGGTAGTATTGCAGTCTGCATGCTTTACTGAGTAATGTATGTTTTTAGAAAGTTGGCATGGAAGATTGATTTGCCAGGAGAACTCTGCTGATGCCAAGGCATTCTTCGTGGATGTTGGCGGAAAAGGCATAGAGATGCAGTCTCTGTGATGCCATCCATGTCAGCAGTGCTGACTATCTGTTACCAACTCTCGGCTCAGATAAGCAAAACTT
The DNA here is from genome assembly GCA_004026665.1 of Murina feae. Classification (NCBI taxonomy): domain Eukaryota; kingdom Metazoa; phylum Chordata; class Mammalia; order Chiroptera; family Vespertilionidae; genus Murina; species Murina feae. The sequence goes on along the minus strand of PVJC01002519.1, from coordinate 38,832 downwards.
GGTTTTTATTGCTTTTGGAAAGGAGAGCTGTATTAGGATCACCATCTTTTGGGAAACAAGACAAAATAGGAGGTTCTTCAGTGTGACACTGAAATCTAAAATAAAAATTTGCTGATTCAGAAGTGGGGATATTGGTACCTTCTTTTCCTAAATATCCATGATAAGTGGAAGGTGGAAATCAGGAGCTGTTTGCAGATGTTCCTTCAGATCGTTGTAACCAGAATTTTTTAAAATTATGTTTGAAGACATTAGGATTTTTTTCCTAGTATGCCTTTCCTAGTATGACTAGCTACCTTACTCTGCAGAATACATGTGGGTGATGAATCTATTGTAGCTCAATGGCTTCCTGAAGCCTCCTCTTTCATTTTCTTCTCTATAAGATAACACCCTTTTTGCAAAGATAGCTAGACAGTTCAGTGTTAAAAAGTATGACTGTTTCTTTTTTTTCTAGTTTTTCTTTATTGTTCATAGTATTATATATGTCTCCCTTCCCCACCCCCCTTTAACCCTCTCCACCCTGCACCACTACCCCCAGGTCTACAACACTATTTTCTTTGTCCATTGGTTATAATATATGCCTATAAGTTCTTTGATTAATCTCTTCCTATTCCCCTGTGCCCCTTTCATTCTGAGATTCATCAGTCTGTTTCATGCTTCCATGTCTCTGGATATATTTTATTCTTCAGTTTATTTTATTCATTATATTCTATACTAGAGGCCCAGTGCATGAATTTGTGCATGGGTAGGGTCCCTCAGCTGGCCAACAATCTGGGCAGATGGGGGTGGGATGTGTTGGGGGGAGGAGTCATGACAGGTTGGCCGGCTGTGGGAGGTTGGTCCACCACAGGAGATTGACTGTGGGAGTGCACTGACCACCAGGGCACAGCTCCTACATTGAGTTACTGGCCCCTGGTGGTCAGTACATGTCATAGCAACAGGTCGACTGGTAGTTAAGTTGTTTGGTCACTTAGGCTTTTATATATATATACATATATGTGTGTGTGTGTGTGTGTGTGCATAAATGAGATCATATGATACTTATTTTTCTCCGACTGGCTTATTTCGCTTACCATAATACCCTCCAAGTCTCAAGTCCCTCCATGCTTTCTCAAGGGGTAAGTATTCCATGGTGTAAATGTACCACAGATATTTTATCCACTCATCTACTGATGGGCACTTGAGCAGTTTATAGATCTTAGCTATTGTAAATAATGCTGCTATGAAAACAAGGGTGCATATGTTCTTTCTGATTGGTGTTTTGGGATTCTTAAGATATATTTCTAGGAGTGGGATCACTGGGTCAAATGGCAATTCCATTTTTATTTTTTTATTTTTAAATCTGTATTGTTCAGATTATTACAGTTGTTCCTCCTTTTTTCCCCCATAGCTCCCCTCCTCCCAATTCCCACCCCACCCTCTGCCCTTACCTCCCACCTCACTGTCCTCATCCATAAGTGTATGATTTTTGTTCAGTCTCTTCCTGCACCCTCAACACCCCTTTCCCCCTGAGAATTGTCAGTCCACTCCCTTTCTATGCCCCTGATTCTATTCTATTCATCAGTTTATTCTGTTCATCAGATTTTTTATTCACTTGTTTTTTAGGTGCACTTGTTGATAGATATGTATTTGTTGTTCATAATTTTTATCTTTACTTTTTCTTCTACTTCCTCTTCTCAAAGGATATCTTTCAGCATCTAATCTAATAAAAGAGTAATATTGAAATTGACTGTTTCTATGGGATGCCTAAACCATGCCCACCAGTCAATCAGAGCAGCTGTATGCAAATTAACCCAGCCAAGATGGAGGCTGGCAGTCACGGAGCTGGAGTAAACAGGCGGCTTCTGTTGCTCCAGGAGTAAACTGTCTGCCCAGGCCGGCTGGGCTTCTCCTGGCTCAGGCAACATTGTTGCAACATTATTTCAATTATAGAAGCCACGGAGCTAAAGCAAACAGCAGGCTTCCGTTGCACCAGCGATGGAGGAAACTGCCTGCCTAGAGTCTACTAAGGCAACATTCTTTCAATTATAGAAGCCACGGAGCTGAAACCAACAGGAGGCTTCATTACCTGCCTAGGCCTCGGCTTAAAGGAACAGTTTCAATTACAGAAGATAAATAAACCCCAGAAACCTGCTTCCAGCCAGCCTTGCTGGGACATTGGGTCAATGGGAGCTGTGGGCAGCCTGAAAGCCTGAAAACAGCCCTCAGCCCATCACCCAGGCTTGCCACACCCCAATGGGGTGAGGGTTCCCACTGGGGGACTTGGCCAGCCTGCAAACAGCCATCAGCTTCTCACCCAGGCTGCCCAGGCACCCCAGAAGGAACCTAAAACCTGAAGGAGCTGTGGGCAGCCTGAAAATGGCCCTCAGCCCATCACCCAGGCTGATCACATCCTAATGGGGTGAGGGTCCACACTGGGGGGCTTGGCCAGCCTGCAAACAGCCATCAGGCCCTCACCCAGGCTGGCCAGGCATCCAGCAGGTGGACATCCCCAGAGGGGTCCCAGACTGTGAGAGGGCACAGGCCAGGCTGAGGGACCTCCAAAGTACACAAATTTTTGTGCACCGGGCCCCTAGTTTTATATAATATTGATTGGGTGTGATGACCTCCTTTAGCTTTTTCTTGTCTGTGAAGCTCTTTATCTGACCTTCAATTCTGAATGATAACTTTGCTGGGTAAAGTAATCTTGGTTGTATGTTCTTGCTATTCATTACTTTGAATATTTCTTGCCACTCCCTTCTGGCCTGTAAAGTTTCTGTTGAGAAATCAGCTGACAGTCGTATGGGTGCTCCCTTGTAGGTAACTGACTGATTTTCTCTTGCTGCTTTTAAGACTCTCTCTTTGTTTTTTGCCTTTGGCATTTTAACACTTTGTAATCAGGCATTTTCCCGCCAAATCATGTGCTTCACTGTGTGGTAGCGTTCGAAACACTTTCCTTTGTGTAGGAGTACATTACAAAACTTGCACATGTACTGCGTTTCACTGCGTAGTTTATGAGCGGCAGACACACAACAACGACATAAAACATTTTTATTTTTGCCGGTTCCAACTAGAGGTTCCAATGTATGTTTCCTCATGTCCATTGACAGTCTCCTTGGTGGATCTGATTTTACTCGTTTCCCACAAAAAAATGTGTTAATTATGATGTGTCTTGGTGTGATCCTTCTTGGATTCCTTTTGTTTGTGGTTCTCTGTGCTTCCTGGACTGTAATTCCATTTCTTTCACAGGTGGAGGAAGTTTTCTGTCATTATTACTTCAAATAGGTTTTCAATATGTTGCTCTCTCTCTTCTTCTGGCACCCCTATAATTCTGATATTGGTATGCTTGAAGTTGTCCCAGAGTCTCCTTACACTATCTTCATATTTTTGGATTCTTTTTTCCTTTTGCTTTTCTGATTAGGTGTTTTTTACTTCTTTGTATTTCAAATCTTTGACTTGATTCTTGTAATCCTCTCATCTGCTATTGGATCTCTGTATATTATTCTTTATTTCAGTCAGTATATGCTTAATTTCTAGTTGGTCCTTTTTCATATCCTTGAGATTCTCACTAAATTTATTGGCGGTCTCTAGAAAATTCTTGAAAAACTTTATAACCATGGTTTTGAACTCTATATTCAGTAGTTTGCTTTCCTCCATTTCTGTCATTTGTGACCTGTTTCTTTGTCTCCACATTTTGGCTATTTCCCTGCATTGATAGAGTGGCTTTCTGTGCTAGTGTCCTATAGGGCCGAGTGGCTCAGTCTCCACAATTACCTGAAGTGGACACTCTTGGTGCACTGCTTTGTAGGCTTTGTGCATGGTCTTGTTGTAGCTAAGCCTTGATTGTTGGTGTCACTGGGAGGAATTGACCTGCAGGCCAATTGGCTGTGAGAATCAGCTGGGTCGATGGTGGGAGAACTTCTGTGCTGGAGACACCCTTATGGGGCAGGACTTGCTTCAATGGGGCTTTGGTGCTCACTGAGTCTACCCCCTGAGTGTGTCTCTTATGGATCTGAGGAGTTGTAATCTGGGTGGACCCACTCTGACCACTGGGTACACTGGCTCTTGGATCTCTAAGGAGGTGCTATTTTAGCTTCTGCCTGAGGCTACCCAGCCTTTAATATGCAAAAGCCTCTGTGTGCAGCTTGGGTGGGGCAGGGTCTCGGGGAATCAACAGGGCAGAGCAAACAGCTATAGCTGATTCTCAACCCAGCCCTAAGGGGCACTGGGTCTCAGTGTCCCGTGGTAATAGCTGCAAACACCACCAAGAGAAAGCTGCTCTGGAGTTCCTCCGGTGCCAGACAGTCCAGCTTCTTGCTGTCTGAGTCTGGATCCCCAGAAACTCACCCAGAACTGGAGTTCAGAGCCATCAGGAGCTTGTGACTTCCTCCAGATTGTATAAGAGAACCGCATCCTCAGTTGCCAGTCCTTTCTGCGAGCCCTTTTCACGCATCTCTGTGCCTCTGCACTTTACTTCACACCTCCTCTGAGTCTCAGTCTCTTTCTAGTTGTAGAATTTCCGCTCAGCCAGCCTTCCTGTGGGTCTGGGTGGTGTCCATTTTTTCTTTTTGTTGTGGTTTTGAAATGGTTGTGCAAGGCAGCAATTTCAGGTGTTTACCTATGCTGCCATCTTGGTTTCCACCTCTGGCAGTTCAATTTTTAAATTTTTGAGGAAACTTCACACTGTTTTTCATAATGGCTGCACCAATTGGACAGGTACATGCAAAAAAAAAATAAACTAGACCATCAACTTACACCATACGCAAGAATAAACTCAAAATAGGTAAAAGATTTAACTGTAAGTGGTAAAACCATAAAGAAAAGAAACAGAGGCAGCAAAATATCAGGTATCTTATGTAGTAGAATTTTCACCAATGCAGCACCTAGGGCAAGAGAAACAAAGGAAAAAATAAACAAATGGGCTACATCAAACTAAAAAGTTTCTGCATAGCAAAAGAAACCAGCATCATAATGAAAAGAAAACCCATTGCATGGGAGAACATATTTGCCAATGACACATCTGATAAGGGGTTAATTTCCAAAATATATGCAGTACTCATACAACTCAACAAAAGGAAGACAAACTACCCAATTAAAAAATGGGCAGAGGACCTAAATAGAGTCTTCTCCAAAGTAAACATACAAATGGCCAAGAGACATATGAAAAAATGCTGAAAGTCACTAATCATCAGAGAGATGCAAATTAAAATAACAATGAAGTACTACCTCACACCTGCCAGAATGGTTAGTACCATCAATAAATCAACATAAAACAAGTGCTGGGGAGGATGTAGAGAAAAAGGACTCCTCATTCACTGCTGGTGGGAATGTAGTCTGGTACAGCCACTGTGGAGAACAGTGTGGAGTTTCCTCAAAAAAATTAAAAATGGAACTGCCATTTGACTATGACTATGTCTTACAGAGAGGAAGAAAACCTTTAATAAAATAAGATTTTTATTTTAGTTGTTTCCCCCCTTTTAAACATAGCCTGTTGTTTTGTTCTTTTATTTGCCAATTATTTAAGAGCTTGTGTTGTGGGAAAGTTCCAATTCAAAATATTTTTCAAAGGCATTCATCTTGAGGAGAATAAGCTGACATTTCCATAAGGTTTTGCAGAAGGATCCCAGGGGTATTCAGACACTGCGGAAGAACAAATAACTGGTCAGTGAGTCAACTCTGGAACCAAAACAGCACGATGGAGACTTCACTGATTGCAGGCCAGCAATTGCAGTGGGTCATTTTTCTATAATGAACTGAATGTTTTGGGAGTTTAAAAAATATCTCATCGCAACCTTTAAAAGTAGTCACCATGGGGCCTGGTAGGGTGGCTCAGTTGGTTGGAGCATCATCCCATGCATCAAAAAGGTTTCGGGTTATGCTCTGACTGGTTTGGCCCAGTGGATAGAGCATTGGCCTGTGGACTCAAGGGTCCCAGGTTCGATTCCAGTCAGGGGCATGTACCTTGGTTGCGGGCACATCCCCAGTGGGGGGTATGCAGGGGGGTATGCTTATCGACCTCTCTGTAAAAAAAATCAATAAAAATATATATTTTTTTTAAAAAAGGTTTCGGGTTGGATCCTAGGTCAGGGCAGGTTGGGGAGGGAACCGATCATGTTTCTCTCTCACATAAATGTTTGTCTCTCTTTCTCTCTCTAAGTTTTAAAAATTATCTTGTTTTGCCCTGGACAGCCTGTTCAATGATTAGAGCACCGGCCCCCACACTAAAGGTTCATGAGTTTGATTCCTGTTCAAGGGCATGTAACTTAATTGCAGGTTTGATCCCCAGCTGGTCAGGGAACAATTGGGAGGAAACCAGTTCCCCTCTCCCTCTCCTTTCTCTCATCTCCCCTCTTCCCTCTCCTCTTCCTTCTTGGTCCCTCTTTTTCTCTTTCTCTAAAAAACAAAATCAATGGGAAAATACCTGCAGATGAGGATTAACAACAACAACAAATTATCTTATCCTAACACTCAGAGGAATACTGTATTTTATATACTTTCATGTTTAGTTAAATATGTGTGATTTTATAATTGAGACATAATATACATACAGTTCCTTTTCTAATGAACATCTTTCCATCCCATTAAATATGTTATAGAATTAAAATTATTGCATAGTATTCTATTATATGAAAATATGCCAGAATGTATTCAACTAATTCCTTCTTATTATAAATTGATGTTATTACCCATGTTTCATTATCATAAACAATGCCGTCACTTAGCCATGTAATTAAAACTTTTCTCCCATTCACTATTATTTCCTCAGGAGCATTTTTTAGAAATGGTGTTTCACACTCAAAAATACGCAAAGCTTCAAAAATGTTGATAGCTTTTTGGAATGTAAATTTGAATTATATATCAGGTGGAGCTGATTTTATATGAGGGATTATCTGAAAAGTTGAATTTATAGTGGAGAGGTGGTGGGCTAGAACTAGCTAGGTGGGAAACTGAGGAAAACCTGAAGTAAGGTTTTTGTTCATTTATCTGTTTATTTTAAAAATTTTGCTGAGAACGGCTGTGGATGGGATAGGGAACTGGAAGAGAATGACTAAATAAATAAAGCCCCATTGGGGCATGTGAAGGAAAGCTGAGTAAATACCAGGTCATTGCAGGCTTGTCAAGTAGAGCTCTACAGTCAGGTGGGGCAGGGCTGTGGTTGGGGGTCCTCGTTTCCTTCTGCTGTGTCTGAGGAGGAGGCAAAGGCAAGAGGTTTAGGCTTCTCAAGGTTAGTTATGTTGGGTCCGGGATCACTTTATATGGAAACTCTCCCACTCCTCCACCCTTATGCTCAATCACCCAGAAGAGGGGAGAACGGCAGGCACTGATGGGCAGTGGCCGCTTTGCGTAGGAATCTCTTGAAATAAGATGTGGCAGATAGTGAAGGGTGGACCCTGATAATCTATGGGGAAGAGAGAACTAACACCTTATTTGTGCCTTTTAGTCTGTAGGCCACTAGCAACCAATTTTGGACAAATTGGAATGAATCTTTCCATGCATAGAGATACTTTCCTGTCTGCATTGTGCATGGTCCCTCCGGCCAGAACTGTGCCTGCTCCTCACTTTGCAGTTGTCCCAGCCCAGGTTATCAGCTTTTAGAACTGCATCCATGCTAGTATTACTGCATCCATGTCAAGTCTGTCCCCCTGCCTTCAAGGAGCTTAGGTAATCCCAGTAGAGCCCAGATGCCACCATGTCACGGGTGGCAGTTAATGGACACTTGTCATGCTTAACTTTTTTTCCCCACACATTTTCCTGCTATAAAGTTTAGATGCCTTTTCGTGATGTTTTGGTTGGAGGCTCAAATGTTGACTTGAATTTTTTCCTGAAGTCTGCTCCCCACACAGGGATTTGCTCTCCTGCCCTGACTTGAGGAGTGTTCCAATGTCAACTGTATCTGCTGGCTGGAGCTCTGGCCTCCCACGATGGCCGCCAGAAAATGAGGAGTTTCAGGAAGTCGGGGAGTTCCAAGGAAGGTGTAGTGAGAGCTGCCTCTGAGATTCACTGTTGAATTAATGGCGCACACACACACACACACACACACACACACACAGAATTCAGCCTGAGCCTTTCCCCTAGAGTGTCCAATCTTCTGTTTTGTTCTGGCCAGATTTGCAGAAAAATTCAGAAGGAAAAATATCTGCACAGCGCTCTGATGGTAACCTCACCTGCAAAGTCAGGTGTGCGGGGAGGCAAATAGGTGGTTGGTAGGAAAGGGAGAGAAGTGTGAGAACAATGATCTCAAAACCATAGAATACTATCTGAACAGTAGCCTTGGTTTTTGGATTCTCAAAGCAACGAGAAAACACCCTTTCAGTGTATAAACGTGGAAAGCTTATGAAATGTGACTCATCTAACCTTTCAGAAATTGGAGCTGCCCACATTCTGCTCTGTTAAGTCTTCTTCTCTGCCCACTAGCCATTTCTCCTCCTCCCTCCCTTCTTTTCGGGAGTGAATGAACAGAATTGGGTTGATCATAATTGTTGGTTCATGACACATTCTTGCCATTGATCCATACATGGCCCACTTTTATGTATTTGGTCATTTTTAAAAACTTTACTTTTTATTTTATTTTTTTATTGGGGGGATAAGGACACAATTGTAATACCTTGACCAATAAAGAAATTTAAAAAAATAAAAATAAAAGAATATCTTTTTAAAAAATAAAAAAATAAAAACTTTACTTTTTAATAGGAACAGGGCTGTTTCCAGATTTTTGCTCTCATGTCTGCCTTTACCTCTCATTTTCATAGGCAGAGCCCCAATTCCCAGGACCAGATAGCATGGAGCAATGAGTCACACATCTAAACTGCAGGTCCCACCACTAGGGACAGGGTTCTAGCACTTCTGGTACATCCCCCGCTATGCCCTTCAGAGCTTCTCCTCTACACCCATCGAACACAAAGGCTTCGATGGGAAAGTCCCCATCTTACCTGTGGGAGAATAACTGTGTGGAAGTGAACCAAGTATTATTGTACCCCTGAGGGGTTAGTAATAGGTTTTGTATTCTCTGGGAAATTTTCTAAATCTTTGATCGTGTTTTTAGATACTGTGTTGTTTTGTTCGCTTTGGTTTTCCTGTGTCAGAAGCAAATTCTAGTGGGAGCCCAGCGCAGGAGGCTTTCCACTGGTTTCCCTGGGGAATATTCTAAACAATATAGTGAATTAAGAAGTGTGTTTTTTTAGAGTGTTCTCCCAGTACCCTTTAGCACTAGACAACTTGAAATACATTGATAAGACAAACGTCAGTTCAGTAACATCATTGTTTCCAAGCTCAGCCAGACCCTTCTCAGAGCACAAGGCTGCCAAGCCTAGGGGTAGAAACAGTCGCTGTTTAATGGGTGATGAGAGAGAGGGCCCACCGAGAGGACAAAAAGGAACAAGAAGCAAATCATACAAGTGTTGCCCCTGCAAGTGTCCGGGAGCAGGGCAGCCAGATACCCGCCATGGGAGGTCACTCCCTCCACAGCCCCCTGGGAGCTACCCTGCAGTTGTTAGGGAATCATTATCTCTGCTGGGCTTTATATTGTTCACAGGGGACAGCTTGCCAACTGAGATCCTGTTTCTGTTTTATAAAAAGAGTGCCTGGAGCTCAGGGGAAGAAAAGCTATGTGGTGGAGAGGCAAAAAACACTTAGAAAAAAAAAAAAAAAAAGGAAGAAAATGGATTCTGTCAAGTTTGCATAGTTCCTCTCCTTTTTTACTCATCTCTTCTTAAAATAATTGGTTTAGGACTATAATAGAATTGCCATCAAGCAAGCCCTGGGAGTTGGTTATCTTTGATGAAGGCAAGTAAGTAAAAGGGTCCCAAATGAGATCTTGGGATGAGAATGAAAAGAAATATTGATCTACAGACAAAAGCCAGCCTGGTATAGACGAGGAAGAGGGCAGATTTTTTGTGATCAATAATATCTTGATACTAAGTATTTACCACCATATCAAAATGTATTATAAGCATTAGAGTCTATTTACTATTCTCTGTTCTTTTCTTTTTTAAGAAGGGGGAATTCTATTCACATTATGTAAAAGACTATAGAGAAGATACAAATGGCCACAACAAAACCAGCCCTACATATTTTCTACATAATTGTTAATTCCTAATTATTTCATAGGGATGATGACTTGAATAGATAGAAATTTCTTTCTTTTTCACAAAAAGGAACATGTTTTCTAACCTACTTTAGTAGCATAGCTCCTGTGGTGGAAATTTACTTGGCTATTCATTTTTATTGTTTGTTTTCTTTTTTTAGAGTTCACATACTTTTATTCTTTTATAGCAGTGGTTCTCAATCTTCCTAATGCTGCAACCCTTTAATACAGTACCTCATGTTGTGGTGACCCCCAACGATAAAATTATTTTCATTGCTACTTCATAATTGTAATTTTGCTACTCTTATGAATCATGTAAATATCGAATATGCAGGATGTATTTAGGCAACCCCAGTGAAAGGATCATTCGACATCCGAAGGGATCTCGACCCACAGGTTGAGAACCACTGTTTTATAGACTCTCAATAATATTCTTTCTCAGGCTTATCATTATAAACATTGAGGCATGTGATGGGTCTAGTCAAACAGTATAATGAGAACTTTAGATGTTTGTACTTTCATAATCATTCTCTTTTGATTACAGTTTCATTTCAGTAAGAATGGATATAGGCATAATAGCTCCTCTATTACTTTATATTGCTCACATAAATCTACTCAAGCAGATATCAAACCACTTCCTAACAAGAAAGCAATTGGTGAATTTGAGTCAGACAAGATGAGGGAAGGAATGGAGTAGATGGACACAGTGGGAGTAAGATGTTTCATTATATTACTTTTGAATCACATGAATGTTATTGCCCGCTTTAAAATAAGTAAAATAGAATTTAGAAAAGAATACGGAGTCAGCAGGCACTGGCAATCATTATAGATGGCTTTGAGGTCCTGGTTAAAGATTACTATACAGAGGTCATTTCGTTCGATTGACAGACGGCTTGCTGACTATCCCTGGATGCCCCAGTGAGTGGCTCTTGGCTGTTTAAACATGTCGTGTTTATAGAGTTCAGGCTTCTTGGTATTTCCTACAGCTTAAGCAGTCCCGAGTGCATATTAGGCCAAACATATACCTGCTAAATTGAATTGCACACTTCTAAGCTGGAGTTTTGTGAGAGGGGAAGCCAAGCTTAAAAAGGTAATATATTTTGATAACCCCTGACATAGAAGAAAATTAAGAAAACCAGACAAACTCAACATGTTCAGCTCAAAACACTAGTTAGCTGTGTGTTAAACTATACTGCCAAAATTCATTCACTTTCCATTTGCAGCTGATTCATCATTGCTCTCATTTTTAATGTTATTAAACATTACCTGTTGAAGCTGTTAAAATCCAGTAAGTGCCTTCACAAATCCAATTAAATGTCCAATCACCAACTTTAGACTCTTGACTTACATTTTCACATGAGATGAACCTCGCCCTCACAGCTGAATTGTTAATGGATGACAGATCTCAAAGAAAGTAGGATTTTAAGTGTTCTCAAGCAATAGTGTTCTCCCTCAGGAACATTGTTCCCACATTGCTGCTGCTACATCAAACGGCGTGTGCTATCCTGAACTGGTGTTGAGTTGTAACTGTGGGTGTCCTTTCAAGAAGAGGAAGAGAATTGAAGGCAAACAGGAGTCATTAGAGCCTGAGCAGGGGCACTGGAATAATTTCCTTTTCAAGAAAATAATAGTGCCTTTATGCTGAGGTCAGGAAGCAAGACCAGGAAGCTTCGAGCTCTGCTTTTGAATATAAATATGTATTTAACAAGATTACTTCCTAAACATTGAGTTTGAGCGTAGAGGAGTGTCCAGGACTCTTGGACAGGAAATGGTTGTCTTGCGATTCACCCCAGGTCAAGGTAATCTAAAAGAAATCAGCTGCTCTCTGGGTGGTCTCATTTCTATTCTTGCAAAGTGGCCCTTCCCAGTCAGTAGGGCCCATCTTTTTAGTTATGGAAGCACAAGGATGGTTTGGCAGGTAAATCAGATCTGCTTTGCTTCTCTTTTCTTGATCCTTCTGAGCCTTATCCATCCTTCCGGCTACAGCTCAGACAATACTTCTTTCATAAAGAAGCTGTCCTTCATGCACCTAAAACCGACCTGTCACCCCACTCCCCCACGTCATTTAGTATGTGTTTTTCCCTCCTTCAGATGCCTAATTATATGCTTGCTGGTGGTAAGAAATAAGCTGCACGGTATTTATCATGTCCTGCCTTGTATTGTAGTGCTTAGTGACTTGTCCTTTCTTTTCTGAGAGGCAAACTGGCTGAGGAATAGGGCTGTACTTGAATCACCTTGTCCTTATTTCCACCTCTCATCTCGTCTCCCTTTCCTCCACCCTCACCCTTGGGCGGCACTTTCCTTCAGTGTGCACACAATAAATGTTCATCGACCGAATGTTATTTGTGCCTTCGGATTTGTCCCAAAGAATGGAATAGCCCCACTGCTTTATGATCCAAGTGTTAGCAGCTGAAATTCTTCATAAGCAAAGGAGAACATTTACATAAACATCTCATATTCAGCTGTGATTCTCTCCGGGGAAATTTAGGAAAGTTATGAGCATAACATTTTGCCACTCCCAACGGAATATTTTTCTCAATCTATGAAACTCCCTTCCTGCCAAGAGGCCACCCCTGGCCACCCCTCACCCCACCATTTATCAGCCATGGGGAGGGAAGCGGCAGGCTGACCAGCCCTGACAGTCTCTTTGCTTAAGAAGTTCACATGAGTCTAGAAGAATGACTAGGTAGATAGAATTGAAGATATCCTTCGTGTGTTGGACATTTGTTAATGAATAGATATTTTACATTCTCTGATTTTATTTGGAAAGATCGACCTTCATTTTTTTTATCGACATGATGCCTTTCTCTGTGTGTTCCTCACTATGAGTGAGAAGTCTGGACTTGAGAGAATGGGCATCCTAATGTGCAGAATGTCATGTATGTGACCTATGGAGCCATAGGGTGTTAAAATTAGATGGGGCTTGTAGCATCCTTCTAGTCTAGCTTCATCCTAGAAATGATGAAGTGAAGAGCTCAGTAGTTGAAGGCACATGTCTAAAATGCCCATAGACAGGTAGGTGGGGTGGGCACAAGAACCAGAGCGTGCTCCCTCTCCCCAGTTCTCTGTCTGAGGCCTCCTCCCCCTCAGAGTCCCCACTGTGATTCAGTGAGCCACAGTCCACTGCTCATGATGCAACGTTTGTTTCCATGTAGAGCAGCTTCCTTCGCCAAGGCTATTACTTGGTTTCTAGGTCAAACCCTGGGCCTGTAATGCTGTTTTACATGACAGTACAGGGTGATTCGATACCGAAACCTTGGCCTCTACTAAAATATTTATTAAATATTTTAATAAATATTTCCTTCTGACAAGCTGTCAGGAGGGAGTATTACGCCCTCTCAGGAGACAACAGGTTGATTATGGCTTTTTAGCAACCTATTCAGGCTCCCAGAAGGAAACATGTTATGTATTCTCACATAAATTTACTTTGTTGTCTCAGTCAACCACACTTTACTTATATCTGAAAGAATAGCCATTTAATTCACTTTATTATCTCAATTAAGAGGACCTTCCACACATGGCAATGCAAGAAGCACACTCGCTTTCTGCTTAGCTTATATTGTTGTAAACAGAACTTGCTTACATGAAGGGCTAATCTGGGTTCCAGCTGAATTTCTCCAAAGCCTTTCAAGCATGGTGGCCAAGATGGTATGGATGAGATGGAGCCTGTGGCATGATGTGCTATGAACCTGTGGGTGGAACTAGGGCAGAGGGGTTTTGACAATCACCTTTTGAACATGCCGAAAACATCTGTCTGTGGACAACCAGAAATGGAGGCCAGTAGTGTAATGAATTCCATTATAACACAAATCTGACATCAGGGCATAAACCCTGGACACCAGAATCAGACTGACTATCCCTCTTGTCAACTCCAGCTTTGATATATAGCCTGGAGCCTGCCCCGTCAGTTCTGACTATGGCCAGTAAATCTTCCTTGCACCCTCAAAAGGAGGAGAGAAGGAGCAAGCACTTTCCCCAGGATAAAGTAGGTTCTCTCCCTCTCTCTTTCTGTTCCTCTCTCTCTCTTAAAAATTGCCATTACTTAAGATTTAAAGTGCCTTTTGGAGTACTCAGTAACTATCAAATTGAGTTTGCAGTCCTACGAGTGCTTCCTTATTTATGGTGCAGCAAAATTGACATGGAGGTCTTCAGCATCTACACATCAATATTAGGCATCCCAGCTCTCTGAGGCTGGTGCAGTGGTCTATGGATTGTTAGATACATTGTCTTAAGAACAGAGTGTACATAGGAGTTTGGGCATAGAAGGCTGGGTCTGTATGTATGGACACTGCCCTTATGAGTTCTTCCGCCACATCCTCATTGTTCCCATCAATCAAGGAAGTATGAGATGAACGTGCATCTGCAGAATGAACCTCTTTCCAGAGGATTCCTCAGAAGAAGGGAGAAAAAGTTCATGGCTGTGGTTCAGCACAAAGGAGAAAAAATATACGTGTCATGCAGAAGGCAGGGACCTCTCCTGTACTTCCTTCTACAGGGACTTCACGATGGCTCAAGTCCAGATATGGAAGTCACTGTTCCCATTTGTCCATTTCATCAGAAACCTGAACCGGTCACATTGTAGCTGTTTTTACCTTTACTCTCTTCCCTCTGGAAATGTGATTTTTTTACAATTCACTTTGTACTTGAGAGAGTGACTCTAAGTGTGTGCCCCTCCTGCTCTCTAGCGAATTCTGTTTCTTCTCTTCCTTTGAGTCTCCCTTTAGAACTTGCCTCCTCTGAAAACTGTCCTGGCTCTTCCAGCCTGTTGAACCCTCCTTTGGCATTGAAATATGATTACATTTCTTGCTTGATTCTTATTTCATCTAAATGTAACCTGAAAATTCTTAATAAGCAGGAACTCTATCTAATTTTGCCTAGAGTGCCACAAAACTAATTCATAAACAACAACAAGACTCTACTGCAATATTATCAGGTAATGCATTTTTATTTGAGGGAGCCTCATGTGTTCTGAATTGAGAATATTTGAGAATTCCTCAAAACTTAGTTGAGACTTCCCTTTGCACTACTTATGGGAGAAAATGCTCCCTGAGCAAATGAGTACAATGATACAATATGTACAAACAGGGTTTAACCTATTAAACTTTCTTTCTCTTAATTTTATGGTTGACAGTATTACAAATGTTCCCCCTTTTTTCCCCTTTGACCCTCTCTACCCCACTCCCGCCCCCTCCTCAAACCCTCCCCTTACTAATGCTTATCCGTGGGCTATGCATATATGCATATAAGTTCTTTATTTGATCTCTTCCCGTTACCCCCCCCCTACTGAAATATGTCAGTCTATTGCTTGTTTCAATGTCTCTAGGTCTGTTTTGTTCATCAGTTTATTTTCTTCATTAGATTCCATATATGAGTGAGATCATGTGATACTTGTTTTTCTCTGACTGGTTTATTTTGCTTAGCATAATACTCTCCAGGTCCCTCCATGTTGTCTCAAAGGGTAAGAGATCCTTCTTTTTTATAGCTGCATAGTATTCCATTGTGTATATGTACCACAGATTTTATATCTGCTGGTGGGCACTTGGGTTGTTTCTAGATCTTAGCTATTGTAAATTGTGCTGCTATGAACATAGTGGTGCATATATCCTTTCTGATTGGTGTTTCAGGCTTCTTAGGATATATTCCTAGCAGTGGGATCACCGGGTCAAATGGCAGTTCCATTTTTAGTCTTTTGAGGAAAGTCCACAGTGTTTTCCATAGTGATTGTACCAGTCTGCATTCCCACCAGTAGTGTACTAGGGTTCATTTTACTCCACATCCTCACTATCACTTGTTATTTGTTGATTTATTGATGGTAGCCATTCTGGCAGGTGTGAGATAGTACCTCATTTTCACTTTAATTTACATCTCTCTAATAATTAGTTATGTTGAGCATCTCTTCATATGTCTCTTGGCCTCTTGTATGTCCTCTTTGTAGAAGTGTCTATTTAGGTCCTCTGCCCATTTTTTAATTTGGTTGTATGCTTTCCTTTTGTTGAGTTATTTGAGTACTTTATGTATTTTGGAGATT
This sequence comes from Murina feae, assembly GCA_004026665.1. Taxonomy (NCBI): domain Eukaryota; kingdom Metazoa; phylum Chordata; class Mammalia; order Chiroptera; family Vespertilionidae; genus Murina; species Murina feae. The sequence continues at coordinate 22,744 of PVJC01002519.1, read as the reverse complement.
AACCCCTTATCAGATGTATTGTTGGCAAAAATATTCTCTCATGCAATGGGTTCCCTTTTCAGTTTGATACTGATTTCTTTTGCTGTCCAGAAGCATTTTAGTTTGATGTAGTCCCATTTGTTTATTTTTTCCTTTGTTTCTCTTGCTCTAGGAGATGTATCTGTGGAAATTCTTCTATGTGAGATATCTGATTAACCTATTAAACTTTAAAAACTTGGCAGTTTAGGGTAAATCATTTGCTTTCAAACAGTGATTTCCTTTGTGTTCCTAAATTAGATTTAGTGTTGCAAAGTTCTAAAATGAATGTCACAGAGAAATATCATAGTTGTTGTGAGGAGAGAGTGTGGACTGGCAAGGCTGGCAGAGGGAGGATCTGAAGTTGGCCTGTGAAGGATAGGCACAGTTTAGATTTGCAGGTGGTGCCCTAAAGGTGTGCCAGGCTGAGAATTCACATGGAGCAGAGCCATGCAGACAGGATGGGCTACGATGTGTGGAAGGCCCTCGGAGGAACCTGGCTTTTTGGTGGTGCCAAGGTGGAGTAGAAAGTAAGGATGGATAGACGAGGACCAGATGAGCATTCAGATCCCAAGGATACTTATGACCCATGGCAGTAATTACTTAAAGAATTAAGCATTGGATTTTCTAAAAATAAGTTGTGTAATTTACACTGAAATTATCAGGGCTTATAAATGGTTTTATCTATCCATCAGGATAACATCTTCTGCATGTGATAAGATGATTGACAGCAATGGGGAGAACTGGCACTTAGAGCCATGTGCACAGACTTCTTTCTAAATGTGAGGACCTAGAGCTGATGGTCTGGTATTGAGAAGGCAACCTTGCGATACATCTGAAGTGGACACTGGCTTCACCCTGTGGAACTCTAATGGCATTAATGTCCTTAACAAAGGAAACATGCATGAGAGAAGCATTGATTCTATCCTTGTAACAACAACAGACCCTAATGTGTCCTTCATGTGTATCAGTCATTTCCTCAGAGTCTACTTAGAATTGGCACAGTTCGCTGGTGCTTATGGTTTTGTGATGGCTGCATGATGTATGCTACACAGAGTCACAAGTGCCTTGGAAGTCTGAAATGCGCATGACCACCATCATATATGACCAGTGATTACAAGTATGAAATCACAGGAGCCAAGAAAATATTCAATAAAAAAATAAAAATAAACATTTGGATGCTGTGGCCTGTCACTTTACTTGTAATTCTTAACTTGCCAAAATTCATTTGTCTTTTTTATATTTTACTTTTTGTTTTACTTATAAATGAGCATCCTCTGAGACCCACTTGGACTTCCTGTTTATTCTAGAGACAGGGTGGGAGTCTGTAGATTTGTTGATAGACTAAAATTTGAGTTTGGAGAAGTAAATCTTTGTGAGAATGTTGTCATAGTTTGGTTTCTCTGTTTATCTGTTTAATATTGACAGTTCCTGGGGAGTTTTCCATTTTCAAAGAAGTGCCAGAACCCCTTGGTTCTAAGTTATGCTGAAGGCTCAGTAAAGATTAGTTAAGGAATGGCTCTGTTGGCAGTGGAGATTTTGGCCTGTGGAGTAGGATGGAGAAAATTTAGCGCAAATTTGTATCTGGTCAAGAAAGTCCTCCATAAGGATATTTGAAGAGATAATAAAGAGGTTGATCCTCTTAGCCATTAATGAAACAAAGAGATACCAGATTATGAGTAAAGACCCTCAGGTAGATGCAATGCCTGGTATCTCACTTGTCCCAGAGAGGAGAAGTCTTACAAATTTTCTACCTCTGATGAATGGAACAAGGTGAGTATTCTGAGTTCATTGAGCTGGGCCATTGTATTTGAATGGACTGAAATTTAGGTTAAGGGAGGACAACAGAGTTTCTGAATTAGTGATCCTAACATTTGGAAAATGTGATCTGGTCTTAACATAAGCCCTCCGAGCACCATCCAGTGGTGAGGTTTGGCTGGAAAACAGCAGCATGGTACAATGGCCCACAAACTATCATTTGCTTCTGCAGGTAGTAAATATTCAGCTGGTTACTACATTATGAGAGATCTGATGACCTTTGGACGCCTCACATTGTCATCTGGCACATTCCTGATGTATAGCTTGACAGAACAAGACCTACAGCCCATACTCATCCTCTCCATGGCAATCATTCAAACCATGGCAAACTACCAATTACACCTACACAGACAGACTTCATGCAGAGTCTTTCATTTTGTATCTTTATTTCCAATGCCACACTTCTCATTTTCAACAACTGCATTCCCTGGATTTTCATAGCCTTCATTCAACACATATTCTGTGGATTCTTACTGTATGCAAGGCACTCTGCTAGATATTTCACTGTACTTTGAATGCAAGTAGGAGATGGAGAGGGGGAAAGAGGCAGAAACCTTGCCTGTACAGTATTAAATTCTTTAGTGAGGATGGGAAATAGCTTCTCTCTCCCAAGAAGCTTAAAATGGTCTTTTACCTGCCATATAGAAATAATGGCAGAAAGCACATAATAAGATGCAAAATATTGGTGTGGATTGTAGAGAAAACTAAGTTTAAAATGTCAATTATTATTTTCTAATCTCTTTTAAATGTGGCCAAACATTAGGTCTATAACCACTTGCAATAGATAAATAAGAGGACTATAAGCATGCAGCATCATGGTTTTACAAAATACTAGCATACCCAAATAGGAATCCAAACCAATGCAATGCTCAGTGTGACCTTGCTGCATTATGTTGGCCATTTTTAAATGGTTCTACTTGGGTCTGGTTCCATGTCTAACAGGGAGCTTGGAGAACTCAGCAAGACCCATGGAGGTCCACAGGAGGTGGTGATTGAATAAGAACACCTTAAAAGATGACTTTTAAGAATGTGAAATGCAAATGGTTTTAATTACAAGCTAAAAAAGAGAATTTATCATCATGGAACGTCTTAAATATTAGGGTGAGTTATAAATTATTACGGAGGTAAAAGAAATTAGAAAAAGAATCTATGTAAAGTAGCTGAGTAGATAACATGCCCAAAGGAAGATAGGGATGAAGAATAAATATCTTACAACTCTATAAATCTGTATTATCTACTCTAATAATCTACTCTAATAAAAGAGTAATATGGAAATCACTCCAAGACACCTAAGCCATGCCCACCAGCCAAGCCATGCCCCCAGCCAATCAGAGTGGCTGTATGCAAATTAACCCAGCCAAGATGGAGGCTGGCAGCCACGGAGCTAGAGTAAACAGGAGGCTTCCGCTACAACTGTTGCAACTGCCTGCCTAGACCAGTTGGGCCTCTGCTCAAGGAAACAGTGTTTCAATGATAGAAGCTGCAGAGTTGAAGCAAACAGGAGGCTTCCTGCCTGCCTAGGCCTCCACTCACAGTAACAAAGTTTCAATTATAAAAGATAAATAAACCCCAGAAACCTGATTCTAGCCAGGCTCGCTGGGATGTTGGGTAAATGGGAGCTGTGGGCAGCCTGAAAACGTCCCTCAGCCCCTCACCCAGGCTGGCCACATCCCCATAGGGTGAAGGTTCCCACTGTGGGGCTTGGCTAGCCTGCAAACAGCCATCAGCCCCTCACCCAGGTTGGCCAGGCATGCCAGCAGGTGGACATCCCCCAAGGGGTCCCAGACAGCGAGAGGGCACAGGCCAGGCTGAGGGACCCCCCCCCTCCCAAGTGCACAAATTTTTGTGCACCGGGCCCCTTGTCTTGATTATATAGACAGAAGCGCAAGCCATATATGTAAAATCAGTAAGTGAGCTTTATTTATGTCATATTGGTGTAACAAACGAAACAGAACAGAACTGGAACTTGTACATTAAAAGAAAGCAAAGCATTGCTTATGAGGAGCCAATATAAGTCATATTTTTTAGTATTTTGTTGACCTAAGGAACTCACATATTTGGCCCCTGGTTATAAGTGCTAAATTTAGTTTTAAAACTATTATAGATTACCTTGCAATGCAAAATTGGTGACTTCTGCTGCAAATTTCACTCAACATAGACTGAAGTTTAAGTATCAAACTAATTTTATGTAAATGCATACTCCTCTAGTACATGTATTGTCTGCTTCACACAAACTCATCTATCCATAATGCTTACTCCTGCAATTTATTTTTTTCAGATAATGGCTTTTACTTTCATAGTGAAAGAGGCACAGTGACATCCAGTAAAACTGAGGAACTGCACTCCATAGTGTAACTCCCAAGAGTGTGGAGCTCTATCCCTGAGCCCCAGGGAAACAGATTAGTGACCACATTCAGCATTTCCTGAGAGCAGCAGCTTCCCTCTTTGGCATGGAATGATAGCCCCGTATGGTGACTGCTGTCTGATTCAGATCAGTTTTAGCGAATAACCTCCGACCGAGATCAGAAGTCTGAGGGAGAGGACAGATAGCCTGCGACTAGCAAGTGGAGGCCTGTGGACATTGTAACCAGCTGAGTTCTGAGAAGAGCTGATATGTCAATAGTTGCCTCATCTTCAGTGTGTCCTCCAGTTCTGATCTAATAGATGTGGAAATTATCACTGGGGAATTAGAGAAATCTGAGCATATTACCATTCATTCAGCACCAGAGGGTCTGCTGTTTATTTCTTTTGTTCTGAATGTTCGTCCAAGCTGTGCTATTGAAAGATCTCCAGGGATTTTTCTTAGGAAGGAGTCATTTAGCACAAGTGGCATCATTTGTCTCAGAAATGACTTCTAGGTTGTTACATAAATACTAATGAAGCACATAACAATGTGTTCCACCTTGGAATTTGCAGCAAAAGCCACGGAGGGGCTGACTCTCTGCAAGAGGAGCAGCTCTTCACCAAGTCAGAATTTGAAGTCAGGTGCACCTGCTTATTCTTTTTATTTTTCTTCCCCATGTCGCCTTAAATGACCCAGAAAGAAAAACAGGCATAGCCAAAAAGAGAGTAGAGTGGGTGATATACCAGTATTACTAACCACAGTCATCAGTACATAGAGTAAATCCTTGATTATTTCAGATAGGAATGGTGATATTTCTTGTGATACATACTTGAGTTAGGACTCTGAGTAGGGCACACTACCAGGTGCTCTGAAGTACACAAAGACATAATTTTTAACGAAGTGTGATGTTCAAAAAACAAGGGCCACAGTAGACTTTACACAAATTATGTCTTTGTGTACTTCAGAGCACCTGGTAGTGTGCCCTACTCAGAGTCCTAACTCAAGTATGTATCACAAGGGCCACAGTAGAGTAGGCTTTGGGGTATGAAGATGACTAGAACTTGGTGATGACTGACCTTGAGGACTTCTCAGAGTGAAGGTGGGTCAACAGCTCTGGAGAGTGGGACACGCTGTTCCCTTTTCTCTCTCTCTCCACTATTGCCATCTGCTCTAAGCCACTGTCACCGCTCTCCTGGAACACTGTAGTACAAGTTCCTAAGTGGCTTTTATGCTTTCATGCACACTTCTGCCATGACTAGTTTGCCCAACAGCAGTTGGCTAATATATTTTTAAATACAAATCAGATCTGGGTACACTCCTGTTTCATGCTTACAAAACCTTATACAACAGGGCCTTCGTCATCTGGCACTTGCTTGCATCCATGACCTCATTCCCTTTTCCTTTTTTCAGTATTTTGCTGGTCTTCCTTCTCCTCCTTGAACATGTTAAGCATGCTCTTTCCACCTTTGAGCTTTGGCTGTTGTGCCAAAAAAAAAACAAAATGCATGAAGGCTAGATTATAGGGAGAGGTGCAATTAAACAAGAAAGATGAAGACAGAAGAAAACACCATTGGGTTTTATAATTTGGAGGTGTTTTCATTTTCATGGGGGAGTGTTTGGAGAGGTGATAAGGTGGCAGGGAACTAATGGGTTGAGTGGTGGGTGGGTAGTAAAGCAGTAGAGGCACTAGGCACATATAACTCTTTCCTTTCACCACCACATTTCTCAAAAGAATGAATAGGGCTTGAGGACTAGCCTTATCTATATAAGATTCTCATAGCAATAGGAAAAGAAAACATTAAGCACACTCACAGGCAGAGTGAAAAAACTCTGAAAAGAGGGAACAATGGCAGCTTTGAGGAAGAGGGGTAATTGGAGAAAGGTTCCCAAAGAGATGGACAGGAACAGGACCATGAACCCAACTGAAGAATTTTTCAAATAGGATATACTTACAAGTCCCACAGGTAGATTTTCTTATAAAAGCAAGTGTCAGAATTAAATTGAATAAATTCCCTTCTGTTCTGGGAAGGGAATTTATATGTTGAAACCCTAAGTCCCAATGTGATGGTATTAGGAGGTGTTGACCTTTAAGAGTTATTTAGGTCATGAGTGTGAAGCCCTCATGAATAAGATTAGGGCTCATATAAAAAGGAGACCCCAGAGATCTCCCTTTCCCCTTCTGCCATGTAAGGACACAGTGGAGAAGACAGCTATAAACTAGGAAGTCAGATCATACCAAACACTATATCTGCTGACACCTTGATCTTGGACTTCCCAGCCCCTCCAGAATTATGAAAAATAAATATAGGTTGCTTATAATTTTCCCCATCTGTGATACCTTGTGATGGCAGCTCAAATGGCCTAAGACAATTCCGAGCTTTGCACACTGTTTCTCTGTTTGTGGGTGGTGTGATTATTACAGCAATCTTGAATCCCCTAAGTGGGGCATGTGCTGAGATGTACCTATCGGGATTAGGGATTTCAAATTGGTAACAATTCTCAAACCCTTCCATAATTATCATCATTGGTATTGTTTTGGTTTACTTTTTATTAAGGTATGACACATATTGTAAGGTATGCAAATACTTTTTAAATATATATTTTTTATTGTTGATAATATTGCAGATGTCCCCCATTCCCTCTCTTTACCCTTTTCCTCCCAGCTCCTACCCACTGTTGGCATACACCCTTCTTGCTCTGGGGAAGTCAGCTTGTTGTTCTGTTCCAGCCTTAAGCTGATTGGCTGAGACGCCCTCACATTATGGAATACAATCTATATTACTCAGAGCTCCCCAATTAAAAATTTTTTAAAAACACTCGCCTACCTGGCGTGACTCAGTGGTTGGGCATCGACCTATAGACCAGGAGGTCATGGTTCGATTGCCTCCTGTATGCAACCCCCCACTGGGGATTGAGCCCGCAACCTGGGCATGTTCCCTGACCAGGAATCGAACCAATGACCTCTTAGTTCCTGGACGACCATTCAACCATTGAGCCACACTGACCAGGCTCCCAATTTAAATATTAATCTTATCCAAAAACATCTTCACAGAAGCATCCAAAATAATGTTTGACCAAATATCTGGGTACCATGACCCTGCCAAGTGGACACATAAAATTAACAACCACAGCTAAACTCTTATTAATTTTCCTGATCGCTTTAGAGTATGTATGCATCTTTAATTGAACTTGCTTCGTGTATAGTATAGTAGGAACCTTCTAATACTTCACTTCCCTTTCTCCCATCCTGACCTTCTTGCTATTGTTGTCAGACATTTTACTTTTTCATATGTTATAAAGTGCATACTACATTGTCATTTGGAAGCAAGCATTGTTCATTCTAGGCCTAATTATTCCTCACGAATAGAGCAAGATCCTGCTGTGAATTTCACTGGTTTTCTGGTCTGCCTGGTGGGCACAGGCACTATGCCCAGCTCTGTGTGAGCATGGAGTATTGTTTCCCCTATTCATTTTGAGTGGTTCTTTCTCTGGCCTCAGATCACCTCCTAACACACAAGTGGTGAGAAGTACTCAGCTAAATACTTGAGGCAGAATCTCTGCAGATCCCTGGAGTTCTCTCTTCTTCCTCACTTTGGTCTCCCTGGGCTCTGAGCTCTGTCTGTTTAGCTCAGGCAGTCTGCCAGTCTGTGCCTGGGTTCCTTCTCCTTGTGCCACATCCTGGAAAACTCTATCAAAGAAGTAAATGAGGGGAATTATAAGGCTCACCTCATCCACTTCCCATATCATAGGGGTCACTGTCTTTCATTATTTCATATATTTTGTCCATTTCTGGTTGTTTCCAGCAGAAGCAGGGACATAGCACTCATTTCTGTTGTGTAGATACAGGGTTAGAATTGCTGAATCATAGAGTATATGCATGTTTAACTTTAGTAGATATTGCCTAGAGTTTATCAAAAGAAATTAAGCTAATTTTAATTGTATACTGATATAATTGACATTTGTTTTACCCAAAACATGTTGCCGGATTTTATTCCCCAGTTTAACAAAGAGTGAAGGTGACAAGTTCTTAGTGACATCATTCACTGCATTTAGAACTTCAGTGGTGTACACCCTAATATGAAATGTACTAGGGGCCCAGTGCACAAAAATTTGTGCACTCAGTGGGGAGAGGTCCCTCAGCCCGGCCTGTGCCTTCTCGCAGTCTGGGACCCCTTGGGGGATGTCCACCTGCTGTTGTGCCTGGCCAGCCTGGGTGAGGGGCTGATGGCTGTTTGCAGGCTGGCCACAGCCCCTTCAGGGTGGGGGCTTCTGCTGGAGTGCCTGGTACAGCCTGGGTGAGGGGCTGAGGGCTATTTGCAGGCTGGCCACAGCTCCCATTTACCCAATGTCCCAGCGAGGCTGGCTGGAACCAGGTTTCTGGGGTTTATTTATCTTCTATAATTGAAACATTGTTGCCTTGAGTGGAGGCCACAGCCAGCCAAGGCAGGCAGTTTCCTCCATCGCTATTGTGAAGCCTCCTGTTTGCTCTAGCTCCGTGGCTGCCAGCCACCATCTTGGCTGGGTTAATTTGCGTATTGTCACTCTGATTGGCTGGTGGGCATGGCTTGGTTGGTGAGTGTGGCTTAGGTGTAACGGAGTGAGGGTTAATTTGCATATTACTATTTTATTATATTATTAAAAATATTGAGAAAGTGGTGGTGGTGGTGATGGGGGAGGAAAGCAGAGAAACCAGCTACATCTGTCTGCTTGACTGATAGTTGCAATTATATTTATGTTTGCTAAGTAATAACAACTTTGGTTTTTTAAAAAACCTAGTGGTATTATATGTTTAGTACCTAGTCCATTAGAAAATTCTCTGTTGCTCTGCTTCCTTTGAGTTCCTCTCTCTCTCTCAGTGAATACTCTTTTCACATTGAAGGTGATCCATATTAAAAGATTGTGCTCAGCAGTAGGGTATAGAGTATTGGGGTGAGAAAGTGCCCTTCTTCAGAGCTGCTGAGAGACAAGTGGAGACTGCAGAAATGGCTCAATTTTTTCTCTCTGAAAGGAGTATTTGAGCTCTAAGAATGCTTTTTAGCAACTCTCCCAGGTTAAATATGTATTGAATTTCTACCAAATATGACATTTTCCTGAAGAGAGTTACTGTTTGGCTTATACTTTTCAGTATATAATGGCTAATGTTAAAGGAAAGCATAACATTGAAGGAACCTCTTTTTTAAGTTTTTATTCCCACCCTTTAAGCTTCTTGTGTAATAATTTAATTCATTCTTAAGACAAGTCACTGCTTCTTTTATGTCTTTGTCTTTAGATTCTGTTTGTAAACCTCTCCTAAGAATAGATCAAAAATGATGTGTACAACTGTTCCCAGAATTGAGGAAGTGAGAGCAGAATATGACTTTTAGACTGTAGTTAACCCTTTCTGCCATCTCCAATTGATATTACAGTATTTGGTGTTGGATTTTATCTCTTTCAGAGCCAGCAAAGTTCTCACAGATCTAGGCATTTAATCCCTTGACTTGGGCCTGTTTGCTTGTTTTACAGTTATATTATACTAGGGGCCCAGACCACGAATTCATGAACCTTGACAGGAACTGTGGCCCTGAAGCTGCAGTAGGCACGGGGGCAGGTCTTGGCCTATCCTCTGCACCCAGGCCTCTCCTGCTGCGGCCCCCAGGACCAGGTGCGAGTGGTGGCTCCTGCGCCACCTGTAGGTGTGAGCAGACTGGCACTGGCAATGGGTGCAAGTGGGGCCAACACCAGCAGCAGGTGCAAGTGCCAGGTGTGCCGGAGCAAAGAATTTTTAGTAACCACCAGAAGCTCACTCGATGACAGCGACAGGCACCCCACCTTAGTCTGGCGCCCCTGCTTACCTGCTCCACTGTCCCACTGTGGCCAATGCCCAACATGTTCCACACACACACCCTGATGGTCAGCGCACATCATAGCAACTGGTTGTTCTGTTGTTCTGCCGTTCAGTCTATTTGCATATAAACCTTTTATTATATAGGATAAACTACATGTTATACCCTTTCCATAGAAAGTATGAAGTCAGCCTGTCTGGCATGGCTCAGTGGTTGAGCATCGACCTATGAACCAGGAGGTCACAGTTCGATTCCTGGTTCAGGGCACATGCCTGGGTTGCGGGCTCCATCCCCAGTGTAGGACATGCAGGAGGCAGCTGATCAATGATTCTCTCTCATTACTGATGTTTTTATCTCTCCCTCTCCCTTCCTCCCTGAAATCAATAAAAGTATATTTTTAAAAAAGAAAGTCTGAAGTCACAGAAACTAATATTAACCAGGTTTTATAATTCATTGTATGCTTACCCTTCACCCAAAATGTGTGCAAATTTTTTTTCTCCTCAGGTCTATGGGGAAAGTCTATGGAAGTTAAAAACATCAAACACAATGGGAAGTCTTGTTTTGCTGTATCTCCAGCCTGAAATCATGTTTACAGGGAGGCTGAAACGACATAATAATCACTTAAGAGAGATGCTGCTAGAATAAGGATTGCAGGAAAATAGGTTTTAAAAGAGATATTAACCCCAAATTTATCTCCTAGTCTCCTGATATTTCTGTCATTTCTTGGTTTTTACCATTTTCTCTACTCTCCCTTAGTTCTCAGATACTGCTCCTATCTAATAAGAAAATAGTTTAAATCCCTTGAAACTGTGTGGCCTGATCTGCAAACAGGACAATTGAACAATTAACTTTTTGGTATATTCGTAGTTGCTGGTCAGAACAATAACTGTTTTTCCTTTTGTTGGAGAGCTGTTCATGCATTTGTTCACTCATTCATCTGTGCATGCGTACTTCAAGTGGCGCTGGTTGTGTCAGTTTACAGTATTGAAGACTTGGTGGGCACAGTCCAGAGAGGCAGTGCTTGCTGTGGGAAACTGGAGCCCCCAGGGATTAAGCTTCCTGATTTCTTACTAAAGATTTAACAGCCCAAGACTACCTGTGCGAGTGTTCCTGAACCTGTCGTTGATTTGAAAAGTAGAATACCCTTTCAAAATAAAAATCTACACATTTTTCCAGTTTTAAAAAAAGTAAAACTACAAACAAGGTAAAGAAGATTAAAATTAGAATGGATTAGGTTTTAGAAGTTGCAACTAAATCTCATAATGGCATGTGTCATAAAAGTTGCACATTTCAAAATAATACCATCTCCTTTCTGGCAATTTGGAAATATGATAACCAGATAATACTTCCTATAAAGTTGGTATAGGGAGATTGCTTGCTCTACCAATATGTAGTTGTTAACTACCCTCCATACGGTGCTGTACCTTCATATTAAGAGCATCATCCCCAAGGAATGATTGATGCAAGGTATTTCTTATTCTTCTCATTCCACTAGAGGACTTACTTACCCAGTCTTCTGTACCTGAAAGCAGTTTCCCATACAAGTGGTTGCTTTTTCAGTATCCACTTGGAAAAACTTCTTAGACTTTCAATCTCCTTTCTCTCCCCACCCCCCCCACTTCCTCCTTTAATTTGGAGATGAGGGTGTGATGTAGGTCCAGGCCTAGAAACTAGTGGTACCAAATAAGGAATTTTTTGTGTGGCATATTTTCTTTGTGATTATCTCTTCTGTAGATTAAGGAAGTCTGCCTTTATACCTCAAATCCCTCTACCCTGCTTCCTCCCTGCCCCACCCCTCCCCCTTTGAGTTAGTAGAGCAGGGACTATTGAAAGAATGGCATCCTACATTTTTCCCCACTGGCTTGTGCTCAGACTGAAATGCCACCATTTTTGTTGTTGTGTCTGTTGTTTGGATTAAAAATTTTTTTTCCTAAAAACATAACACAGATTCAAGAATATCGTTTCAGGCTCATTTGGGCCCTGTCAGCAATCTGGCCAACATCTCAGGTGGGGAGTGGAAGGAGGGGGCCCCAAAAACAAACTTGGCCATTTCATGAATTGGTCTGATTGGGGACATGGAGTCTAAACTATGTCCTAAATGATGACATGCTGTGAGAAATACTATGAGAAGCAAATGATCAATGCCGTGGTGAACACACATGCTCTATTTCCCATTAACTCTAGCAGTGATGGTGTTTCTCTATTCTGCATGTATTTGAGGTAGCAATATAGGTATTTTTGCTTCTAAGCTTTGTACACATTTAGCCATCTCACCAGATAAAATTGCTGATGCAGCCTCCAACCTGATACTTATTTCTCCATCGATACTATTAAATCCACCTAGACATCAGAGTTTTGGAAGAGCACTAGGAAACCAGTTCTAAATAATTACTTCTCACCTTTCCCTGTTAGCCCGTTTTTAAGTCCCATAAGCACCCAGAAGGCATATTTGATCTTTCGTTTATTTCCTGAACCACATTTCAAAGGGTTTTATTTTTAGTCACCTCTGACACAGCCGAAGAGCAGCCCCAATAAGATTCTTTATGGACGTCACTTTTTCCTCTTGTTCCCAATTGCTCATTTCTCATCACAGTCTTGTTGAAATCAAAGTTTCTGGTCATTAGACTCCAGCAGAGCAGAACTAAGGCATACCACAGAATGCTGACCTTCATTATCCATAATATCACACTAGAACTAGGCATGGAAAAACATTAAGGTATCTTACTTAGGGACGTAGGTGCAATTAGTCTCAACATCAGACTGTATAGATGCAGTTTGTTCTTCAGCACCTTTGGGTTGTTTGTGGGTTTGTGTGTTTTTTTAAGAGGGAGAATTAACCACATAAAGTTATAAAGTGATTCAATCTGAGTTTAATGTGGATTAAAAAAATGTTTGTGCAAATGTTAGTAAATATGTAAAAACTAGTAGCCCTGTGCACGGATTGGTAGCTGCTTGCCTCAGCAGGCCACCCTGCCCACCACCACTCACAGCTCTCCACCACACATAGCTCACTGCCCTGCCCTCCTGCTGATAGGTCGTTATGTGACGGCATCCAGACAAATTTGCATATTACCCTATTATAAGTATAGATAACTATGAAAAATGAGACAGAGGATATAAAGGTAAAGTAACATTTTTATATGCTGATTTTTTCCTTTAAAGACTGAGACTAGATATTTTGTATCTAAGGTAAAATTGATTTTCTTGTTTGAAAGGACTCAGATATGATGCTGTGAATAATGATATTGTAGGCGGAAAGTGCGACTTTATTTTTTTAAAGCAATCTCTCAGCCATTGGACCTAGAAATGGAAGATTAGCCACTTTAATCATTGGCAGTCTGCATTCCATAACATGCAAATAGCTTGCATTTCTGTCTTTCTTTTCTTCATCAATCTTTGTCTCCTCCTTCACCAATTCCTGACTCACTGCAGACCACATTTGATCTAAGATGGTGCTTTACCATTGCTGCTTTCTAATTGAATAGAGTTTTTCTGATTGGGTAAAAGCAAGTCTGGTGGTCTCCACCCCTTGACTATGTGCCTTATTTTTGTATGTTTCCTAGAGGGACCATTTTTTAAAAGACCTTGCTAGGCCCTTAGTTCATTAGACAGAGATGTTACACTACCTGAGTAATGATATTCCAAATGTAATAGCTCCTACCGCTGCTTCTTAACTATAGCTGAGATGTAGATCAAGTCTACATGGAGGCTGAAGAGGAGGCGTGCAGCCATGGAAACCACATTCTTTTTATCAGAGCTAGTAGCAGAAGGACCTGAATTTGGTTGGCCCACATGCTTCTGCCTTCCTCTGACGCCACCATAGAGAACAATGGGTGCCAGGAGTGGGAGTGAATGAAAAACAGCATTAGGTTTGGATGACCCTGACACTTGATTTATTGAGTGAGTGCTCATGCTTATCAAGCAGTGGTCTTAGAGAAGCCATTTCCCACTAGGCTTTTTGTTTGTATCTAGGAGAACACCTATGTTGTGATAGTTGTAAATACCTGGCTGTAATTGCTAATCACCATTTTACCATAGAGCAGACATCAGATGCCAAGCCCTCCCCCCAACAACCCTCTAATTTGAAATTCATAGCATTTGTGTTTTCATTATATTTTTCAATTATATTTTTTACATTATTGCCTTTTTAATATACATAGAGCTGTATCTGTTTATGACCTTACCATATATTTTTCTTATCAACTTATTTAAGTAAAAAACAAATTTATTTAAAGGGAAATGTTAAGGGAATACGGTTTGGATATTGTCAGAATCACAACAGTAGTATGTGTATGTAATAATATAATTTGAAGGAACCTACCTCAAAATAGAAACTGAAATGCTGGAAATAATAACAATAAACAAAAATTAAACTAAAATGGGCTCAGTGCCCAGGAACACTACCCAGATTCCAAGAACTGGGCAAGGCATACGCCAATTCGGGGGGGAAAGGCAGGACTGGATGGAGTTGTAACTGCCTCCATGAAAAATGACCGCTCTGCACTGTGATCGCTGTTGAGCAATTCTGTGGGGCATTTCTCACGTGGGTGGGGTTCCTGCACTTCTCATTTTGGTGACAAGCTTCCAATGGAACTTGCCTTTGTAAAACGTCAATGCTAAACGTGCCAAAAAACACAGCGATCTTGCATTGTGTTGGAGCCTTTATAATGCTGCAAACTACTTGCAAATACTAAACGAACCAGAAGTAGAAATGGTTCGTAACAACTTTAACTAAAGTTACATGGAAAATGTTCATGTTTCCCAGGATGCCTACATGCCGAGTGATTTACATAAACAAAGGAGGAAATCCTCTTTGTGTTTAGGGATGGGAATCTAATACAGGAACCCATGTTTTCCTGTCATTGAAAAGCACTCTTTAATCTTTTAAGCACATTTTAGGACCTGCACATATTCCAGGTGTGTTGTTTACTTCAACATTAAAACACAGGAATACGACATGACTATTCAGAGAAACCTATTAGGTCTCCCTTGGTGTCATAGGAGACACAAAGGGTAAATGAATTTAATTAAATGGATGAATGGAGCCCTGAGCAGACTGGTAATAGTTATTCCTAATGGGAATTAACGGGCTTATACTGGGAGCTGAAGGCCAGAGAGGCCATTTGTGAATAGAACACTGTACATTTCCTCTGATTGTGGGCGTTAAGGGGATGATGACTTTTTAGCCATGAAAATAAATGTAATTGGTGTGAAGCGTTCAGAAGCTTTCAGCCAAATATAACTGGAATAATGGGTAATAAACCTAAGCACTATTTGAAATTTTAAAATCTATAATTGCTAAGTTCTCGTGAAGAGCAAAGAGATGAGGTTGTACTGAAGTCATAAAAACAGAACTGGAACCACACCGCAAGGATTCTCACCAACCCTAGAGGCAGGCATTCGCAGTTCGTTCTCTGAGTCCCTGCTCTCCTGGCCCAGACACTGGAACCCAACCAACTCTGGTGTGCATGAAAGAAGAAGCCTACCACCAGCCAGGACTGGGGTAGGTGCTCTCTGTCTTTCATTCCTCAAGAATTCTTTTTGCCATCTGTTGAGCATCTGCATAATTATTTGAAAATGTGGAAGCTGTGGGGTTATTTAAAACAAAGAAAGAATGTGCCACTGTTACACAGTCTTATTAGAGTAGAATTCATTATGACAAGCAGTGCTTTCCATTCTTCCTGGTTTCTTTAATAGCATCACTTCTATTAAGTTTTACAATCCCTGCAGCCAAGGCTCATAGGAGCTTCTAGGAAAGCCCCTTCGAAACACTTACTTACCTCCCCACCCTGGAGGCTCGAAGTCATTAAGTAAGCAGACATAGAAAAATATTCCAGCTGACTCTCTCCTGGTGGCTGGTGCTAGACTTCTGTCTGAGAGGTGCCACTGCCTATTGTCTGCATAACTAAGGCTGGCCAGAGGGCCTGTGCTGGTCCTGCAGGTGTGGTGACCTCAGGGATTCGTACTGGGGAGAGTGGGACCACCAAGAATTCCAGACAAAGTCATAATTGGTTGCAAACTTGATACAAACTAGACTATATTTTGAAGCCAAATGGTTCTTTTTAAAAAAATATATGAGGTATCCTTATCACTAAACACTGGACTATGTAATTAGAAATATGCATTGCAGTTCCTTAGGGGAACTTTCTTTAAAATTTAGCCTTTCCCAATGACCCCTACAGGTGCCTGTTGGCCCAGTATGCCTCTTTCCCTGCAGTTGGTTATTGCACACTTGCAGCCTCTATTATAGATGCTTGGTGTTATTGGGTTAAGTTGTGTTCAGTTTGAATGGATGAATATATAAACAAAGCAGCCCTTCCAATCATAACTTATTGTAACTGCTCAAGAGTAAAGATTACAACTTCTATAGCTTTTGACCTCACCCCTCACCAAAGACACACATATTCATTCTCTCCATAGATAAATCTCTCTATATATACTAGAGGCCTGATGCACGATATTCACAGCCTCCCTCTAGCACCTGAGACCTGGGCTTCGCTTTAGCTGCCATCTTTGTCTGGAAGGACATCTGGTCTAAATAGCATATCACCCCTTTATTATTATAGATACTAGAAGCCCAGTGCACACATTCATGCATTGGTGGGGTCCCTCGGCCTGGCCAGTGATTGAGGCCTATGAGGGTTGCTGGCCAGCCGGAGGGAGGGGCCAGAGGAGGTTGGCCGGCTGGGGGAGGAGGGGCTGCAGGAAGTTGACCGGCTGCTCGGGGAAGGGGAGGCCACTGTGGAGGTTGGCCAGCCATGGGAGGTTGGCTGTGGGAATACACTGACCACCAGGAGGCAGCTCCTGTGTTGAATGTCTGCCCACTGGTGGTCAGTGCAACTGGTCATTCGGTCACTTAGGCTTTTATATATATAGATATGTATAGGTATTTTTTTCTTCTCTTAATCTCATTTTTCATATGCATGTATATGTGAGATAGAAGCCCACTGACAAGAAACCTTCACACTCACTAATCTGTGGTCTTTTCTTGGCAGTGACAAACAAGAAACCTACACAGGCATCCATTACGAAGGTCAAACAGTTTGAAGGCTCCACATCATTCGTGCGGAGATCACAGTGGATGCTCGAGCAGCTTCGCCAGGTTAATGGCATCGATCCTAATCGGGTGAGTGGCCTGTAGAGTGCTAAGTGAATGTGGTCTCTTCACATGATGATTCTTTTATTAACCTTAGCAGTGGTGATGGTTGTCTGAATTGTTTTTCTCTGTTTCGGTTACACAAATAAGACTTTCTGATTTCTGTACCCTTCTTATGGGGAATTATAAACCTGCAGGTACATAAAGGAATGCAGGTGTTTGATACAGGTACCTAAGGAGATGCAGATTGAAAAATTGCTATGTCCAGTAATATGTTTATCAGCAAAATGCAAAGACCAGTCTCTGGATCTGTTTTTGTTCATCAGTTTATGTTATTCATTATATTCCATAAATGAATGAGATCATGTGATATTTATCTTTCTCCCACTGGCTTATTTCACTTAACATAATGCTCTCCAGCTCCATCCATGCTGTTGCAAATGGTAGGAGTTCCTTCCTTTTTACAGCAGCATAGTATTCCACTGTGTAGATGTGCCACAGTTTTTTCTTTCTAATTTTTTTATTATTACATAAAGTTTTACAAAAATTAGTACATATATCTCTTTTTTCCCCTGCCCTTCCCCCAGCCTCCCCTACCCCCCAGTGTTTTGTGTCCATTGGTTATGCTTAAATGCATGCACAAAAGTCCCTTGGCTGATCTGATACCCCCTGCCCAAAGTCCCTGTCCTTGTTGCTGTAATTTGACAATCTGTTTGATGCTGATGAACAAAAACAGATAGAGAAGCATCGATAGACTGTCAAACCTCAGAGGGAAGGTACGGGAGGGTGGGAGAAAGGGGGAGAGATCAACTAAAGGACTTGTATGCATGCATATATGCCTAACCAATGGACACAGACAACAGGGGGGTGAGTACATGAGAGAGGTGAAGGGGAGGCAATGGGGGGATAAGGACATATATGTAATACCTTAATCAATAAAGAAATTTTTAAAAAAAGAAAAAAAAATGCAAAGACCAGAATTCAGATTCATGTTCATGGCTATCAATATAAAAAGCCAAGTTTCTCTAAGCTTCATTTATCTCCTCATACCACCAATTTATTTATTTACTTAAATAAATCCTTAAAAGTTTACAATTCTATTGTATTTAATATGAGAAACATTTATGATAAGTATTTATTCAAAGTAGATTCCCCCCTTTTACTCACATGCATTTACCATATAAAACGTCAATAATGAAGAAAAAGAGAAATGTAAATCATTACTATATGCTAAAATAATGAGGAGGAATCTTTTTCTGTCAAATATTAGGGGCAAGATTACTATAGGTTAGTGCTGAGAACCTGAATGAATTATGTCCCAAGTAATTGGGAGGATGATATGCAGTCTGAATTCTGACACAGGTCAATGTGTGGTAGGCTACAGGGACTTCTGTGATACTAGCTTCCTAGAGACATCTGTAAATACTGTAAGATTTGGGGTTCACTTGATAAACAGAGAAAGGTGGATTCTCCATGCACTTGGGTGCCAATAAAGATGACCCTTGCCCAGCTAGTGTAGCTTAGTGGTTGAGCATTATCCCATGAACCAAGAAGTTACTGGTTGGATTCTTGGTTAAGGTTGTGGCCTCTATCCCCTGTGGCTGGGGGGGGGGGGGGGGGGGGGGGGGGGGGGGGGGGGGGGGGGGGGGGGGGGGGGGGGGGGGGGGGGGGGGGGGGGGGGGGAGGTGGTCAGAGGCACCTGGGCAAAGTTTCTTTCTCATCATTGTTTCTGTCTCTCTCTTATTCTCCCTTCCTCTCCCTATAGAAAATCTATAAAAACATAGTTTAAAAAAAAAAGATGAAGCTTATGATTAGTTTTGAAAGATGTTTTGCCTTTATGAGTCTTTTGTTGGGCATAAGATAGAAACAGCAGTTTTAGACATTAAGATTAGTAGTTATTTCACTGTTTTTTTTCCAGGATTCTGCAGAGTTTGATTTGTTGTTTGAAAACGCTTTTGACCAGTGGGTAGCCAGCACAGCCTCAGAAAAATGCACCTTCTTCCAGATCCTCCACCACACTTGCCAGAGGTACCTCACGGACAGGAAGCCAGAGTTTATTAACTGCCAATCTAAAATCATGGGAGGTGAGTGGGAATTTGTGTGACTTCAGTCATCCTGTTGCCTTAGACTCACTTTTATTTAAAAAGTTAGTTGTCCCACAGCATAAAAATAAAAACAAGCAAACAAACAAAAAAAGAAGGTGCTAGACTGCATGAGAACCATTTTGGAGAGTTCATTGTATGCTCAATCTAAACAGAGTGATGTATTTTCATACTTATCCAAAAGCTGGTGTTTTTAGAAGAATGAGCCACTAAGCTAAGATTGTTTCACTATAACAACAAACCTGTTTCTTTACTAGAAATATCTTTCAGTTTAGTTTCTTTAATACCATTTCTATAATTTTATTGCAGAATGCTGTTTTCCAGGTTGCTTTTTACTGTTATTTCTCAAGATATTTTATAAATCCTATATAATAAAAGCCTAATATGCAAATAGCAGTATGACCGGCAGAACAACCAGTCACTATGACACACACTGACCACCAGGGGACAGACACTCAACACAGGAGCTGCCCCCAGACCCCAAGCCAGACAAGGTGGATGTCAGTGCCCCCACCCCCTGATCACCCCACTGGTTCCCCCCCCCCGCCCCACATCGACCCTGATCACCAGCCAGGCCTAGGGACCCTATCCATGCATGAATTTCGTGCACCAGGTCTCTAGTATTAATATAAAAATTCTTACAGATGTAGTGCCTTTCAAATGGTGATTAGCCTCACTTTTATTTCTTCAGTGGTATACAGAACTGAGTTAGGATGAGTGCTGTAAGTCGGCCTTAAAGAGCAAGTACCAGCATTGGCAACTTAATGAGAAACATTTAGGAGGGTGCTTAACACATTTCTTTTAGGAGGTATTTCTTTTTATGGAATTTAAACTGTGCTAAAAATATACAGGCCTTGCCAATCACTCTGTGAGTTGAAGAAGAGTATATATATCATGGGTCTTTTTACTCACTTGATCTCTTGGTTTGAAGGAACTTTTTTAAATGTGCCGTCTTTATCTTAATCAAGTGTCAAATCAAAGTCACATCAGAGACAGTGTATGTTTTCTTTGGGCTCTATATCTCTTCATGTGAACATGGGCAGAACAACATTGTTCTCTCTCAGCAACTGCCGTACTCATCATTTTGTCATTAGTCTGCTGCATGTGTGGAGAAGACATTGTGCAACTCATAATTATTCACTGAGTTATTTCTGTTTCTCTTAAACAAGAAGTTGCTTATATCATCAGCCCTGAAAGGACTTTTTTAGGCATTCATGTTCAGTCATCTTATAGTTTCTCTGTTTAGTCCTAGAAAAAGAAAAAGAGGTGATAAGTGGTGCATATAACTTCAAAGTGACCACATCCTATGGTACAAAAGTGAAAAATTTAGACATAGATGTTAAAAGAAAGGGGAATATCAAACACTAACCCCTTACTATTTAGAAAATATAATGAGACACAGCTTTCTATATGTCTGTGTTATCAACGTTCATCAAATGAATCCTGCTTTCAAAGTCTAGCCTTAACAGACTTAGCAAAAGGTCAAAGTCCGCCAGGCCTAGGACCACGGAAGGCTGCATGCCAATGGAAAGTACCTGCTGTGCAGCATTTTCCCCACTGGTGTCTGTATGGTCAGTAGCTTGCTTGGCTAGCCCGTAAGCACTGGGTTTCCTTTAGAGCTACTGTGACATTATGAATTTGAAATTTCTGTTGCTCAAACATTCCACTTCTCCCTGAGCGCAGAGGGCCAGAGCAGTGCCATGGAATGACTATATTTCCTCAGGATGGAATCCTGAGCTGGAAACAAGAGGGCCACAAATTCACTCCACTGCCCTTGCAAAGGAAACAAGCCACGTCCCTCGGCTCAGGGTGGGGAGAATTCAGATGACTCTTTCCCTCCTCCTCCTCTAAGGAACGGCAGTAGGCAGTCCCTCTTCTCTGCTGCCTCTGAAGCTCTCATTTCTTGTCTCAAAACAGGCCTTTGCATTCTTTTATTCACTCTTGGTTCATCATCCAATTATACAACAAATAAGTACTAAGTGCCTTCTATGTGCCAGTCACTGTGCTACGTCCTGGATATGGAGAATGGTTCTATATTTGATCCCTTAATAAACCCTAATCCCAAATCCCAGATTGGCAGCTCTTCATTTGCCCTCTTGATTATACTCAGACCTCCCCACACAGTCCCACCAGCTGCTTCTATCAGACATTGGCCCAGTCCTTCAGACGTCTTCCACTGCCCTACGAACCCTAAATTATGCAGAGTTGAGACAGGAACCCATATATGTAATGTTGAGTCATTGCTATGGGTATCAGATAAATCTACAGATTGACTTCTTGTAGTAAATAATAAATTAATGAGACCAGATTTGGCTCTGCCTTTTGTGACCGTAGATGCACCTCTCATCTTCTTTAGACCTCACTTTTCCCAAGTGTAGTATGTGAGGGTAGACAGTATCTAAAATCCCTTTCAGTATTGTTTTCAGAATCTGTAATTCCTAAAGTATAGCTTTATTGTGAAGTTTAATCACTTTTTAATTTAAGTACCAAAAGCCTTAATGCAGTTAAATGTTGACTGGCCCTGGATTCCTAGGGAAAGCAAAAAAAGTTTGAATTAAGCACATTATAATTCGTTGTCAGCACATGTCTTTCATGAGTATAGTCTGTCTAATAATTGCCCTAATTAATTAGTGTGCTGATCAGTCTTTTGTTCTCCCAGTTATCACAAATCCAAAACTTAAAAATTATATGGTTCTCAGGTCACTACTTTGTGACTCCTTTGACTCTGGGGTACCTACCCCATCTTCAGATCTTCATTTCCTCATCTTTAGATGTGATCTGTTCCTAATTTCACAGTATCATTTCGGCTCTTCTCAAGTATGGGCCACAAGTCCTAGACACAGTTGTCTTCTGCATGTGAAAGGCCATAGGCTTTGTGATTTTAGAGATGTGATATGGTGTTGGTGTGCTACCCTACACCAGATTCTTTATGTGTTATCATAGCAGCCTTTGGAAATATAATCTGTTATCTTCATTTTACAGAGAAGGAAGTAGGCTCAGAGAGACTATGAAATAGCTTGCTGAGGGTCACATAGCTAGTAAGTGGCAGAGGGCCACTCCTCTCTAAAAGCACCTTCAAACACAGGGCCACTCCTCTCTAAAAGCACCTTCCTCAGGGCCACGAGTGCCACGCTCCAGAGACTATCATTGGCATTTTCTTTGAAAAGTGCCCCCTGGAGTTACACAAGACTTTTGGAAAACGTTTCACATTTGTAAGTATTAAAAAAGGGAAGGAAGAAGAGAGTGACAGAGACTATAGGTAGTTTTAACTTTTTTCCTAGTTTTATTACAGATATATAATTAAGATATATATATATATATATATATATATATATATATATATATATATATATATATATATATATATACACTAGGGGCCCGGTGCACAAAAATTTGTGCACTCGGGGTGCAGGGAGTCCCTCAGCCCGGCCTGTGCCCTCTCACAGTCTGGGACCCCTCAGTGGATGTCCTATGATGGCTCCAGTCTGCCAGGCGACTTCTGTGTGTGTGTGTGTGTGTGTGTGTGTGTGTGTGTGTGTGTGTGTGT
>PVJC01002518.1:0-78698 GCA_004026665.1 Murina feae | reverse complement strand
AAGTTTATAAATGATGAGTCAGTAGGAAAAGTGTTACATAAAGGAGAAAAATTGTGTGAGAAGAAGCCAATAAGGAAGTCAAATACAATTTTGTGTGAAGGAGATAACATTAAAAAAGAAAGTTAATAGGGGTGACCAGGCCCATAGGGGAGGAAAGTTAGGGGGATCAGGCAGGCAGGCAGGCAGGCAGAGTGGTTAGGGCAGGCAGGCAGGTTAGCGGTTAAGAACCAGAGATCCTGGATTGTGCGAGTCCCCAAGAACTCCATATTAGAGAGGGTGCAGGTCGGGCTGAAGGACCATCCCTCCGCATCCCCCACGCCCGTGCACGAATTTCGTGCACCGGGCCCCTAGTATATATATATATATATATATATATATATATACCTGTGAAATATCACTTGGAAATCTCTATGTGTTGAACATAAAATAAAAGATTAATTCTCACTAAATCTGCTGAAGCCCTAAAAATGAAAAATAATTTAAGAAAAATTAAAATGTTTAAAATTATAATATATGTATTAATATTCTCTTTTCATCTTCAACACAACTCTGTGACATGCATATTATCATCTTTATGTTTATTCTTGCTCTCTTTTATTGAGTTCATCTCCAGAATTTTTGTTTGGTTATTTTTGAAAATTTCTATCTCTTTGGTAAAGTCCATTTTGGTTGTTGATTTTTTTTTTTTTTTCCTGAGCTCTTAAACTGCCTGAGAGCACTTTCTTGCATTCTGCTGTGTTTTTTCAGAACTGTAGTCTTAAATTTTATGTCACTTATGTCACATATTTTCATGTCTTGAAGTTTGTTTTCTGGATATTTTCTATTTTATTTCTGAGCTACCTCACTACCGTGGTCATTCATGTTATTTGATTTTCTATCTAGGCATTTATGTGTATGTGGCATCTCTGTAGCAGACTGATATGAAGATAAAAGACATCTTTATCTTTAGTGGTGATGTCTTTAAATTTCATATTAGGTGATGATGAATCTCAAGTTTTTAGCTCTCTTGCCCTTTCCTGACTTTGCATATCTCTGCAGGATGCTGTCTCCTGGTATGACAGTGCCTCCTCTGTGATCCAGTTGCCACAGTCCTCTGGGACCAACCCAGCAGGGGAATGCGATTGACAATGGGGCTCACAACCCCAGTGCTGTTTTCAGCAGCCAGACACTGCCATCAATGTAGCCTCAGTGGATAAGGGTGGAGTGGGCTGGAGTACTAGCAGCCTTCTGTGCATTTTGCCCTCCCTGGAATGTTAACCTTGAATCTCCATGGGGTCTCCTCTGTGCCCCAACCCTAGGGCCAGTCACAGGGTACACCTTTTACTCAGGGAGAAAAGTGATTATGTAGTACAAGTTCTCAAGTTTGCAAATAATGTGCTTAGCAGCTGGACACCAAGGGCAGGGGGAGGTGAGCTCTGGGAAGTCCAGAGGAGGTCAGGATCCATGGCTTTGTTTCTCTGTCTGGAATGCTGACCAATGGTTAACTAACTGCACCTGCACCTCCATTCTGTGTCTCTGTCTACGTCTCTAGGATGAGCTGCAGCTCATAAATGCCTACTTCTACAGAAATACCCAGCAATTGAAGAAAGTGACAGTCAAGCCCTAGCCAGTTTAGTTCAGTGGATAGAGCATTGGCCCATGGACTGAAGGGTCTTGTGTTTGATTCTGGTCAAGGGTACCTACCTCAGTTGTAGACTCAATCCTCAGCCCCCTGTTGAGGCACATGCAGAGGCAACTAATCATTGTGTCTCTCACATTGATGTTTCTCTACCTCTGTCTTCCCCCTCCCTTCTATTCTCTCTAAAAATCAATGGCAAAATATCCTCAGGCAAGGATTAACAAAAAGAAAAAAAGAAAGTGACAGCCACAACTTGATTCCTCCCTTCTCCAGACTGAGCTCCCCCGTGAGTTCCTGGTTGCAGAGCTGTGTTGTGGATTGTCTCACCTTTTCTTACTTCTCACCTCTCTGATTTGCTCCTCTGGCCCACCTTTAGATGTTTCAATGTGCGATCTCTCTGGTGTGTTTGTATGTTGAGCATGGAATTCTTCGATCAGTTATAGCTGTTTAAATTATTGAAACGTCAAGGGATGAGACCAAGGGGGATCTCCCACGCTGCCATTCCTCTGATGCCTCTCTTACATTTTATTTCCATACAGTAAGCATCATCGTACAACTATATGTGCTAACATCCTCTGTGAGCTTCCAGAAATAATATTTTTGTTAAATAAATATGCTTTTACCTCTCCCATATATATTCATATAGCATATTATTACTTTTATTTTATTTATTTATTTTTAATATATATTTTATTGATTTTTTACAGAGAGGAAGGGAGAAGGATAGAGAGTTAGAAACATCGATGAGAGAGAAACATTGATCAGCTGCCTCCTGCACACCTCCTACTGGGGATGTGCCCGCAACCAAGGTACATGCCCTTGACTGGAATCGAACCTGGGACCCTTGAGTCCGCAGGCCAAAACTCTCTCCACTGAGCCAAGCTGGTTAGGGCACATATTGTTACTTTTAATTTATTCATTTCCTTATGGTGAATTTAATATACTTTAAATGCATAAAATACTTTGCATTTTGTATTTCCTAGTTATATGTTTTATATTTAGGAATATTCTTTATAATTGAAGGCTTTTCCCTTGTGAATTAGAATATATTTCACTGGCTTTTTTGTTTGTGTTTATAGTTTAATAATCTAAAACTACTAGACCACAAAAAAATATCAGAAAAAAGAAGGAATTATATGAAAAGAATTCCTCTGTCAGCAGATGGATATCTATATCTATGAAAGCCTGAGTGACTGATGGCTTGATGGCCAGATGACTGGACGACTGGCCAGTAGCTATGATGTGCACTGACCATCAAGGGACAGACGCTCAACATCGGAGCTGCCCCCCTGTGGTCAGTGCACTCCCACAGCAGGAGCAACGCTCAATTGACAGATGGGTGTTAGATGCTGGGCTGAGCGCTGGCAAGGTGCAAGCCTCTCCCTCGAACAGTTGCCCTGTGCACCGAGTGATGGTGGCAGGCAAGGGGGTGGAGGGGAGGAGGGGGGTGAGAAGAAGTGACACAGCATCCAGCCTGGGCTCAGACTTCTTCCTGGCTGCCTGTTGTTTTGCATACTACTTTGTGCTGTGTGGGATTGATGCAGACAGTGGGCTTGAGGCCAATGAGCTGGGGGGTAAGGCCTGGTTATGGTGGCGATGGCGGCGGAGGTCCAATGATCCACGCAGGCCAGGCTGAGGGACCCAGCCCATGCATGAATCTGTGCACTGGGCCTCTAGTATTACATAACTAGAGGCCCAAAACATGAAATTCTTGCATGGTCAGGGTCTTTAGACCTGGACAGTGGTCAGAGCCAATCTGTGGGGTGACCAGCAGGGCAATTCTGGGGGCCCCTGGCACCTTCCTTGTTTGCCCAGGCACTGCCCGCTCACCAGCCCCACACCCCACCACTGCTGCGGGTCGCCTCCCTCTCAAGGGTGATCAGTGGGGCAATTGGGGGGCCCCCACTGGCATCCGCCTTGGCCAGCCTGCGGTCTGCGAGCTGGGGCAGCTCCTGCATTGAGTGTCTGTCCCCTTGTGGTCAGTGCACATCATAGTGACTAGTCATTCCGCTGGTTATTCTGCTGTTCGGTTGATTTGCATATTAGGCTTTTATTATATAGGATTTTATATCTTTAGATAAGTGAAAAATGACGAATGGTTTGGGAAAATGGGTTTCTAAGTTCCTTGTATTGTATGTAGCAGTAATACTTTTCCCTTTTAATATCACTAGTGTATCACTTTTTGCTGTCTTTTTTTTTATAACAGAAAATCCATTTCTAGAAAAAATAATTACAAGGTCTTTCCTTTTGAACAATTTCTCCTTCTGAGAATTGGCTTCTGATTTCAACTTATTTCCTTTTTATAGAAATATATTTTGAGCACAAATAAATAATTTTTCAACAAGTAATAAATTGAAAAGATAAATTTACTCTGCTTGTGAAGTTTGTCTACCTACTTCCTTTAAATGGATAACAGAATGTGGGATAAAACTGAATGTAACAGATGTTGAT
Organism: Murina feae; assembly: GCA_004026665.1. Classification (NCBI taxonomy): domain Eukaryota; kingdom Metazoa; phylum Chordata; class Mammalia; order Chiroptera; family Vespertilionidae; genus Murina; species Murina feae. The sequence continues at coordinate 74,629 of PVJC01002518.1, read as the reverse complement.
CAGACTGTCAGAAAGCTGAAGGTTAAGAGGGAAGACCCATCTATTCTCAGCAGAAAGCAGAGAGCTAGGGAAAATGAGAGAGTGAATGAGAGATGTTACTTTTCAATGAGAAAAAACAAAAAACAAAGAACATAAAAAATAGTAGCATGAAAAAGAATATGTCTTTCTTTATATGTCAGATGATTTTTCATAAAAAAAACAGTAAGTTGCTTTTATTACTTTAGCAACACGTTGACTGTGGAGAAACTTTCTGCGCACTCACCAAAGTACTAATTCTGATATCCTGAAAACTCTCATCTTGTATAATTTTAATGGGAAGAATGACTTTTTAAAACAATTTTCTGTTATTATTCATTTTTAGATATGTCTTTTTATTTTCCAGTAATATGAAACAATGATATGTGGATAAAAACTAAAATACTTTTTATCTAGAGGTTTGCTAACTTGAAAATACATTTCTAGAGAAAAATTTTACTTCTTTCTAGTGATTTAAATGACTAGATTGTTTTATAGTTTTTTTGTATTTTTAACTCTGCAGCAGTCTTAAAATGGATTCAGCAATATATAGACCTTTGGCACCTATAATTTTATGTTACCTATATTGCATAATGGGGTAAGAATTATGTTATTGATAACTGGTTCCAGAACTTCCCTTACGGAAGAAAATACTTTTCTTTAGGAAAGTGCCTTGATGACTACTGTAGAAGTGGGTAAGTTCCTTTATGAAAATATCAGCAATAATAAGCACATGTTAAAGAAAGCAAGGAATGGAGATGTAGATAAGAACCCACTAAGTAAAATAAGACTAATATATAGTGTAAAAGTAAGTCAATCGCCTTACTGGGTGTGAGCAAAGGATATTTTAAGGGTGATGAGCCCTGATATTTCATTTAAAATAGATTATTTCAACTTAAAACATTTCTGTATTTCCTAAAAAGTCTACCACATTCATAGATTATGCACATATTATGTTAACACATTTTTAGAACTAAAGAATTTCATTTACTATATCAGCTGCTGCAGTAATTAACAATATTGATATTTAAAGTGTAGCTCACAGACCAGTAGATCACGAAAGCTTGACAGATGTGCACATTGTGAAGTGCCACTCCAATTGCTGAATCAGGATTTACCGTCTAAGACTCCCAGGTGATTTTTATGCATATTCAGTGCTGAGAAGCCCTGCACAAAAATTTACAACTTCACACATCCAAGCAGAAGCCCAGAAGCTTCTGTGGACATGAAGTGGTAAGCCTCCTTGGCATACAGGCACACCTTTGGAATTTTATGGCTCACAAATGGTTGTAGCAGAATTGAAAACCATCCAATTTTCTTGAAACTCAAAAAACAGGTGGTACAATGATACCATTCATGACAGAGCTACAGTAATAATTCTTGAAAACTGAATATTTGATTAAAGATAATTATTTTTGTAATGTTTCTTTGTACCTGGCACTTCATTATGGCCTACAGGGATAGAAATCTCTATAACCTGGTTCAGATAGCAAGGATAGAGAGGAAAAGTAGTTATGGAAAGCAAAGCTTCATGGGAAAATTCACAAATACATCCTAGGTTGCCTATACCAGTAAGTGGAAAGAATGGCACACAGTGAGCCTATAAAGGAAGATTGAGGCCAGCCAGAAAAAAATGTATATATTCAAAACTATTCTGTAGAAAAAGAGAATAGGCAAGTTTTAAACATTTTAGACAAAGATGTTGCCATTTGAAGAATATTTCCCATGAACTGTAACAAGTTTGCTTTCATATTTACAGAATTTATTTTCTTTCTATCTATTTATTTACAATTATTAAGTCAATGAAAATTGAGAATTTGGTGAATGAATGGAGACAACTATCATCTTAATATTGGGTCAGAATATTGAATATAGAAGAAAAATCTTTTTTGTGCATTAGCTCTCCTATTTCATGATGGAAAAACCAGTGTTAAGAGGAATGCAATAGAAAATCACCTAATGTAATGTAGCATATTTGAAGATATTTGGCTTATTGAGCTATGACTTGAAGGTTACTGAAATGATAATGATGCTATACAAAAAGCTAAGAAGAATTTGCATTTAACAAATTTATGAACTTTTTTGTTTGGAAACAATTATATAAATAACATTCCAATATGAAGAACAATTAATATTATTAAACTTGATATTTGATTCACTAAATCCTTAAATGACAATGATAAAGAACTGTAGAATTTTCAGTGAAGTCTCAGAGTGTTTGAGGAAATTGTCCAATCTCATTGGATGATTGAATATGAACCTAATAAAATATTAGCTAAAGAAGTCCACTGATAATGTATTATGACCAAGTTGTACTCATTAATCAGAGGACACATATTTATCTTTACTAAATTCATCTAAAAAGTTATTGCCATCTGGTCAAGATCTCAGAATGTCAAGTGATAGAGGAAGCTAAAAACAGCAAGCAAGATGATACTTGCAAATACAAATATTTATGTGGAATATAAAAAAACTCCTGCCCCAGCCAGTTTGGCTCAGTGGATAGAGAGTTGGCCTGCAGACTGAAGGATACTGGGTTTGTTTCTGGTCAAGGGCACGTGGCTGGGTTGTGGGCACGATCCCCAGTAAGGGATGTGCAGGAGGCAGCCAATGATTCTCTCTCATCATTGATGTTTCTATCTCTCTCTCCCTCTCCCTTCCTCTCTGAAATCAATAAAAAGATATATTTTTTAAAAAAGAAGTGTATACCTTAAAAAAACCCACACTCCTGAAACTTTAACTAAAAAAGACTAGAAATTTAATGTAAAAAAGATGGAAAGTAAGTACTTCTTAAAGGAATAAATAAAAAGTCTACTAAAATTCATGTTAAAAGTTTTACAATAACATGTTAAGAGAAATGGCAATTAAAACCACGATGAAATCCTTCTATATATGCACCTTAATATCTACTATTATAAAGACTAAATATGTTGGTGATGATTTGAAACAACTGAATCCATCACATTTTCCCCCCATAGGCTTGTCAGTAGTCCAAATGTTTTTTGTTGTTATTTCTCACCACAGGATATTATTCCCATTGCTTTTTAGAGACAGTGGAAGAGAAGGAAGAAGAGAGGGAGAGAGACAGTGAGAGAGAGAAACATGGATGTAAGAGAGACACATTTATTGATGGCCTCCTGAATGTGCCCCAATCAGGACTGAGGAGTAAAGCAACAACCGAGGTACCATCCTTGACTAGGAATCCTTTGTAAAATTTGTGTCTGGAATTTGCTATGTCTTAATTTGTGCATATACTATGCTTTATTGCTTTTATAATGATGTAGGATTCCACTCTCAAAAGAAGTGCTTACATACATGTATCATCAACATACATAAGAATATTCATAGTGAGATTTTTTATACTAAAAATAATTTGAAACAACCAAAATATCAAGCAGTTGTAGAAGCAAAAATAAGTGTTGGCCAAGTAATACTGTTAATTTCAAAAATAATTATTGATTAATAAAATATTTTAAAACATTTAAATTATTCTATGGTAACAGAAATATTAATATTATTTGGCTTTGGTATATCATGTCTGGAAAAGTGCACAGTGAAGTTTTTGAGGTTCTGAAAAATTTCCAAATCAGGGTAATGTTGAGTTATTTTTATAAAAAGTTCATAAATCTGTAGATTTTGGTTTGTATACATTTCCATATCTTTAGTATCTTAACTAATAAAAGCGTAATATTGAAATTAACCATTTCTCTGAGATGGGGTAAGCCATGCCCACCAGCCAATCAGAGCAGCTGTATGCAAGTTAGCCCAGCCAACATGGCGGCTGCCACTCACGGACCTGAGTAAACGGCAGCTTCCATTGCAGCAGGAGTGAAAGTGAAACTGCGCCCGCTCCGCTCCACTTATCCTCAAGCAAAACGTACGTTTGCAACATAATAACAATCATAGAATCCTCAGGAGCTGAAGGAAACAGCAGGCCTGCCCTAACCACTAAGTAACATTGTCTCATTATAGACCTGGCAAGTTGAGGTGAAGCAGAGAGGAGGTTTCGTTACATGTCTAGGCCCCAGCTTAAAGGAACAGCATCAATTATAGAAGATAAACAAACCCCAGAAACCTGTGTCCAGCCAGCCTTGCTGGGACATTGGGTCAATGGGAGCTGTGGGCAGCCTTAAAGCCTGAAAGCGCCAATCAGCCCATCACCCATGCTGGCCACAACCCAATGGGGTGAGGGACATTCCTGGGGGGCTTGGCCAGCCTAGAAACAACCATCAGCCCCTCACCCAGCCTGGTCAGGCATGCCAGCAGATGGACATCCCCAGAGGAGTCCCAGACTGTGAGAGGGCACAGGCCGGGCTGAGGGACCTCCCGAGTGCACAGAGCGGCTGCAGGGTGGAACAGTGCAGGATCCAGGACCAGTGAGTGGGAAACAGGTAGCAGGGTTGGCGGCCTGCTTGGCGGCTCCTCAGGCCCTTTGAGGAGCACCAGGGAGCGAGTAAGAGGTGACGGGGGGTCGGTGGCCTGCTTGGCAGCTTTCAGGCTCTTTGAGGGGCATAGGGGAGCGGGAAAGAGGTGGGGGGGCGACGGCCTGCTTGACGGCTGCCCAGGCCCCTTGCAGGGCACCAGGGAGCAAGAAAGGGGCAGTGGGGGTCAGGAGCCTGCTTGGTGGCTTCCCAGGCCCTTTGCGGGGCACCGGAGAGCAGGAAAGCAAGGCTGTAGGGGCCGGGGTCCTGCTTAGTGGCTCCCCAGACCCCTTGGTGGCACCGGGGAGTGAGAAAGGAAGGCAGCAGGGGACTGGTGAGTGGGAAAGAGTCGGCAGCCTGCTTGGCGGCTCCCCAGGCCCTTTGGGGGGGGCACTGGGGAGCGGGAAAGCAAGCTCTTGGGAGCTGGGGGCCTGCTTGGCGGCTCCCCAGGTCCATTCTAAGGATCAGGGAGCAGGAAAAGGATGGCCTGACCATGAGGTGGGGTTTTCCCCTGCTTTCTGGTGGCTGGAGGAAGATGGGCAGTGGGCAAGCTTGGGAGGCAGGCAGCACCCAGCCCTGGACACAGCTCAAAAAAGAGAACAACATGCAGGGGAGGGCAAGAGTCTGAGAGATCAACATAGAGGGAGTGCCTGCTCCAAGCCTGTGAGCAGGCCCTCAGCAGGTAGACACACACAGGAGGACTGCTCTGAGCCTCAGATGCGGCTGGGGGCAGGTCCCCAGTGGTGACACACATACACACAAAAGGCGTCTGGCAGACTGGGACCATCATGGGACATCCACTGAGGTGTTCCAGACTGTGAGAGGGGCAGGCTGTGGTGAGGGACCCCCCTTCCCGCCCCATGCACAAATTTCGTGCACTGGGCCCCTAGTACTTTAATAAATATATAACTTACATTTTTTGAAAGAATGAGATATGAAGTGGTAAGAATGGGATTTGAAGTTGTTCACCTACAATTAAAGGCCGGGTCCTGACCTGGCAGCTCAGCTGGTTAGAGCATTGCCCTGATACTCCAAGGCTGAGGGTTGGATCTCTGGTCATGGCACGTACAAGAATCAAACAATGAATGTATAAGTGGAAAAACAAATTGATCTTTCTCTCTCTCTTTCTCTCTCTCTCTCTCTCTCTCTCTCTCTCTCTCTCTCTCTCTCTCTCTCTCTTTCTCTCCCTCCCTCCTTCTTTCTCTCTCAAATCAATCAATTGAAATAAAATAAAATAAAAAGATCCAAGTGAAAAGCAACAAGTGTTTGACATCAAAAGAATAGCTATTCAGGAAGCACTGGATCACCTAGAAACCCAAATAGTGTTCTGCTTAGAAAGTGAAGGCGTGGAGTATTTATGAGAATGGTAAGGGGGATGATTACATGACAGGAGAATCTCTGTGTTAATATGTCAAGGAAGGAAGTTCTACGAGTGCAGACAAGCTAACATCGTGATGTTTATTCTATAGGAGGTCTTTAATGTCAGCCCGGGAGTCATAACAAACAGTCTTTGGGAATACAGTGCTGCTTTAGGCACAGTCCAAATGTTGTTTTGCTCAGTTTTAGGAATCCAAGGATTTGAGGAGTAAATCCTGCAAGGTAGGTCCTCTGGGATGGCCCCTCCAAGTCCATTTTAAACTAGTTCCATCTATATTTTTTTTTACAAGATACAAGAAGGAATATCTTTAATGTTTGAAGAGTTTTTGAAGTTGTTCTAGAGGAAAGTGTGAAAACTGAAATGCTGCTTGAAGGAATATTGGTCATTAAAGATTTTTGTGGGTTTGATAGCATGTTTTAATGCAAATGGGCATGATCTAGCGTAGAGGAGGAAATTAATGATGCAGCAGATTGAGCAGCCAAGTAATAGATCAGTGTTCTTACAGTTACATTCTGTCCCATCATTCTTTCCAACATGAACAATACATAATGCAAATTTGATCATGTCGTTTCTGGTGCTTACATCTATTTTAATGACTCCCCACTAATTTCAGGATGCATTTTAGACTTCTGGCAATGATCTATGTGCTACATATACGTAGTTAAACAAATAGTGATAGCCCCTGCTCTAGTGGAATGAGATTGGAAGAAAAAGAAAACAAAACAAAACACTAAGCAAACTAGAGTGCGTTCAAACAGAAAATACTAAGCAATATTTGTATGCAACTGGGAACAATTTAGAAGAAAGGGTGTATAGATTTTACTACCCAATTAAGATCTGTAGGGTTTACCAAAAAAATCCAAGCAATTGTCCAACATCTTCTGAGTGTCCTACAATTAAACTATATTCTGATACCATCCACCTGAGATAATATCAGACCCCACAGACTAAGGGTTCAATCTCACAATTCCCACGCAGCCTACCACCACCACTTCAGACACTAATTGGAGAGAGGAGATAAGTTCAGATCTTGTGTGAATGATGATTTTTTGGTGACAGGAACAGAATTCTGTTATGACAGAAGGAAAAAGAGGAAACTAATTTTCTAGTACTAACCCCAACGCTCATGATTTGTATGAATTAAGCCTTCTATCTTTATTTCACTTTTTACATGTGGGACTCTCAATCCTAATGTGTTTTATCTGCTCTCAAAGTCCCCCTGGGTACCAGAGGGACAGGAATGGCTTATAGTTTGAGGACCCTCACTAATCTTTTATGATCCAACAAATCCCTTCCTTGTGTATTAGAAAGAACCAGCAATATCAATTGTCACATTTCACCCTATAGTAATTATCACATCTTTTTCAATATATAAGATTTAAAAACCTAATATTCAAAACGCACAAAGGAGATTTTCCCATAAGGTTCTTTTGTTTCATTTTGTTATTTCCTCCCATGTAAATTACTATAAATTCTAAATTTCCTTGGTTTCAAAATTTATTTCTGTACTCTTCATAATCAGCCAAAAGAATGATTCTTGGATTAGAACACTTAGATTAGCATGTTATCCTCTCTTGGTAGTGCATTGGGTGGCAAACTCAAGAAGACCAAAAAACACAGAAGAAACAATTTTTTTAAAAAAAGGATAGAAGTTTGTTTCACATATCAATCAATTTTTCATCAAAATGATAATATTTTATATAAATGTTTCTAAAACACATTTTGTGTCTTAAAGATCATGAAGTGAATTCGTTCTTTCTCTCCATATGTATAAAAAAATTCAAGTTCATATGCCCTTATAAAATGCATAAGATGCTTCAAGATCTGCCAAAGATTCACCATTAATTCATCTAACTTACTCATATTCATATCATTACTAGGGGCCTGGTGCACAAAAATTTGTGCACTTGGTGCGGGGATGGGGGCCCTCAGCCTGGTCTGCACCCTTTCCAATTGGAGAACCCTCGGCCTGCTGGCTCCTAACCGCTCACCTGCCTGCTGATCTGTTCCCCCTAACTGCTCTCTGCTTGCCTGATAACCTATAACTGCCTCTGCCTCAGCCCTGCCACCATGGCTTTGTCCAGAGGAACATCCAGAAGGTCGTCTGGAAGATGTTCAGTCTAATTAGCATATTACCTTTTTATTAGTATAGATGCCACCTTGTTTTAAAAATGCAGGTGGTCAGGAGGTTTTCCTATTATGGAAGGGGAACCTACAGTAGCATCCTGGGTTCTGACCAGGGCTTATGCACTGGTGCTTTATCTTAGCAGATGAGATTCCTAGAAGAAGACTCTTGGATGTACCTTGAATATTTCTATTGGTTTTTGCCAAATCCTCCTCCAAAAATGTTGAACCACTTTAAACTCCCACCAGCAACCATGCGTGTGCCCTCTTTCCTACTTTGATGCCAATATCATTGATTTCCCCCTAGAAGCTTCCCTCCCTTCAGTCGGGACTGCTTGGCATTTGAGCCAAACTCACTGGTCAGGCTGGGATAGAATTATGGAGGAGGAAAAATAGTGTTCCTCTACCCTTCTGAGTTCTTAGCGGAGGCCCTTGTAATGAAAGACAGATTACCAAGAGAAAAACAAAAGTTCATTAACATGTGTACCTCGTGTATAGGTGGGAGATCCCACAGAAAAATGAATAACTCCCCAAGGCGTCTTAGAATCCAGATTTAAATACCTTCTTCCTAGGGAAAGGGGAGGGGATATCTAGGCCTCTTAGAAGAGAGTACTTGAGTTTTAGGAAAGATGAATGGGGGTGTGGGAGATAGTTTGTAACAAAGTTTGGGTGTGATGTCAACTTGTAGTCTCCTGTGACAGGAGTCAGTCTTCACAGGCTGATGACACTTTTCCCATCGAGGAACCTTTTTTGGGGGTCCGATTTTAGGCAGATCAGGAGACTTTAGTGAAAGCCTCTCCTTGCATTTGCTGTTTTTCAAGCATCTGCAGCTCAAGATCATCAATATAACACAGCATATGTTGGGGTGGCATGTTCTCTGACCTTCAGAATAAACCCAACAAAAGCTTGTTTCCTTTCTTAGATGATTTGCCACAGGAGTGTTATTCCCTGGAGACAGTATTCTGACCAGACCTTCCTGGGAGTGGTCATAACATATGCTGTGCTTGTAGAAAGGTGTGGGCCATATCACTAAATAAAACAGGGTCAGCTTTCTCATCTTGTGGAAAGGAAGATAAAGTTATGATAGTTTATCTCCCTTTCCACAGGTTTCCTGCAGATTGGCATCTCTGCTGTAGCCCCAGTGGCCCCAGCTTCTCCAGGGCTCTGGGGCTTGGAGCTCCTGGGTGCCAGGCCGTCTTGAAGGTTTGTGTCTCTGCTCCTCCAACCCCAGCGCTGAGGCTGGGTTTAGGGCTGCTAGGTGCCAGCCCCTCTGCTGGCTGTGTCTCTGCTCCTCCAACCCCAGCGCTGAGGCTGGGCTTAGGGCTGCTGGGGGCCAACCCCTCTGCTGGCTGTGTCTCTGCTCCTCCAACCCCAGTGGCCCCAGCACCTCCACAGTCACATGGTTTGGAGTTGCTGGGGTGCCAGGTTCCCTGCAGGCCAGGTCCCTGCTCCTCAGACTCCAGTAGCCCTGGCGCTGAGACGGGGCTTGGAGCTGCTGGAGTGCCGGGCACCCTGCAGGCTGGATCCCCCCACCTTGGATCCCAGCAGCCCCAGTGGTGAGGCAGGGCTCAGAGCTACTGGGGTGGAGGATGCCTTGCAGCCCAGGGCCACTGGGGTCTGAAGCATGGAGACCCAGCCTGCAGGAGGCCCAGCACTTCAGCAGCAGCAGCAACCAAGCAGACCCAGAGACCCTCTTCCAGTGGGCTGGGCAGAACACCTGCATCATCACCATGGCGAAGACACAAGCGTCTTGTCCCAGCCGCCACCATCTTTATCTCAGAGTGATGGTTAATTTGCATATTACTCTTTTATTAGATTAGATTTTCTTTGTCTATTTCAAGCACATGGGCTTTACATATCCTGTTTCCTCTACCTGAAATTGCCTTGTTTTGCATCTTCCAAAACAATATTCAACTTTCAACAATAGGTAAATAAACTTTAACAACATTTTTGAATGTGGCTATTAGGAGGTATAATAAAAAATATGGAGATAAAAGGATGAGTATTTACATATTACTGCATATTGAAAAGTGAATGAAATATTTTGCCACCTTTGAGCATTTGAATATACTCATATACTTAGCATATTTTGGTTCTCTTGAGTCTTTATGCAGATCTAGTTTTTATCTAGTATTGCTTTCCTTCTACCTGAAGAACTTGTTATAGTAATTCTTATAGTGGAAATTTTCTGCTAACAATGTTTGCCTGAAAAAGTTGTTATATATAATATACTATATATATATATGTACATCCTATATAATAAAACCCTAATATGCAAATCGATCAAACTCATTGGTTGCTAAAATGTTCACTGACTACCAGGGGGCAGCTCCTGTATTGACTATCTTCCCCCTAAGAGGGAGGCGACCAATGGCAGTGGTGGAGGGCGGAGCCAACTAGCAGATGGTGCCAGGCAACCAGTCAAGGCAGGTGCCAGCAGCCCCCACCCCTCAATTGCCTCCCAGTTGCCCCACAGATCGGTCCTGATCACTGGCTAGACCTAGGGACACTACCCTATGTATTGGGAATAGTCTGTTAGATTTAAAAATTAAAACCTGGCAAAGCTACTCTAACACTGAAAAAACAGGATGATGCAGCGATGACATGCATGGACTCTGGCTTGTACATATTGTGGTCAGCCCTGATTCTGACACTTATAACTCTGTGACAAAGCCAATTACTTAACTTCCCTCTGCTTTCAGTTTTTCCACCCATAAGGTACTACTACCTCAGAAGGATCATGTTATGTGCTACTTTTTATAATCAGGGAAAAAAATGTAGCTGCCCATACAACAGCAAGATGCTTTTCACCTGTATGAAAAGTATGGTCACTAGTGCATGCAGCATTCCAGATTGCAAGAGAGATGTCCAGCTGCTGATTTAGACCCCATCCCTGTGGATCAGGCCTAAACCGGCAGTCGGACATACCCAGGGGGCACAGGCTGGACTGAGGGATCACCCCTCCATGCATGAATTTCATGCACTGGGCCTCTAGTCCTATCTAATAAAAGTAATATGCAAATTAGGCATCACTCTATCACAAAGATGGTACCCCCATAGCCACAAGATGGCCTCTCCCATAGCCACAGGATGGAGGCACCCAGTCCAGCTCAGTCCCACCACTGAAGTGCTCAGGCCTGTTAGTCAGGCAGGTGGTAGAGGATGCGGGTGGCCCAAGGGGTGGAACAGGCGATCAGAGGGGACTGGGGGTTCCTTGCCTAGGCCAGAGGTCTTCGCCAGAGGCCTCAGACATGGGCAAGGGCAGAGCCGGTGATCAGAGGGCCCAAAAGCAGAGCCAGTAATTGGAGGGGCAGGGGCGGAGCTGGTGATCCGAGGGGTATGAGGGTGCCCTACCCAGGCATAAGGCAGGGCCAGAGGCCTCAGACCTGGGCAGAGGCAAGGCTATAGATCGCAGGGGCCTGGGCTCCACAGAGCCAGCGAAAGGAGGGGCAGGGACAGAGCCTGCAATCACAGGGGTCTGGGCACCAGTGGAGCCGGCAAACCAGGGGTCTGGGGGTCCCCTGCCCAGACCTGTAGCCTTGGCCAGAGGCTCAAGGGTCGAGCTGGCAATGGCAGGGGCCTGGGGCCTTGGCCAGAGGCTGTAGTGGGGTATGAGTGGAACCAGCGATGGCAGAGGGCAGGATCAGAGCCGGTGATCGCAGAGACCTGGGCTCTGTGAAGCTGGCTATCGGAGGGGCTTGGGGGACTTCTGCCCAGGCAAACGAGTAATTTGCAAATTAACTCTCACTTTGTCACAAATATGGTGGCAGCCAGGGAGCTATAGCAAGGCAAGAGGTTTGCATTGTCCTGGCGATGAAAGAAGCCAAGATTCCCACCTGCCCTGCGGGCCCTAAGCTCCACTCAGGGCAACAAAGTTTCAATTACAGAAGGTAAATAAACCCAAGATACCTGCTTCCAGCCCTCAGCCATGGCCAGCCTGATAATGGCCCTCAACCCCTCACCCAGGCTGGCTACACTCCCATGGGGTGAGGGTTTCCCCTGGGTGGTTTGACCAACCTGAAAACAGCCATCACCCCTTACCCAGGCTGACCAGACACCCCAAAGGGACCCCAATCCTGAAGGGGCTGTGACCTGCCTACAAATAGCCAACAACCCCTCACCCAGGCTGGTCAGGCACCCCAGCAGGACACCCTTCAGGGCAAACCAGCCAAGCCCCACCTGTGCACCAGACCTCTGTCCTATATAATAAAAGGTTAATATGCAAATTGATCCTAACAGCAGAACAACTGGGAATGACTGGTCACTATGACACACACTGATCACCAGGGGGCAGACGCTCAATGCAGGAGATGCCCCCTTGTGGGCAGTGTGCTTCCACAGAGGGAGCTCTGCTCAGCCACAAGCCAGGCTGATGGCTCCCAGCACAGCGGTGGTGGTGGGAGCCTCTCTTGCCTCCTCAGCAGTGCTAAGGATGTCCGACTACAGTTTAGGCCTGTTCCCCGCTGGCAAGTGGACATCCCCTGAGGGCTCCTGGACTGCCAGAGGGATGTCTGACTGCCAGCTTAGGCCTGATCCCCCAGGGAGTGGGCATAAGCCAGCTGGTGGACATCCCCCGAGGGGGTCTCAGACTGTGAGAGGGCATAGACCTGGCTGAGGGACCCTCCCTCCCCCCCAATTGCACAAATTTTTGTGCACCGGGCCCCTCTCTCTCTCTCTCTCTCTCTCTCTCTATATATATATATATATATATATTTATTTTTTTATAATAGGTATAGTATCCAATTGAGAAGTTTTTCTCTATTTTATTCTTTGAAGGTATTGATACATTATATTCTGCCTTAACTATGTCTGATAGAAATCTATTGTCAGTCTTACCTTTTTTTCTACTTTATGTAATTTGTCTTTTATCATTTATTGTTTTCAAGATTTTTTCCTAAACACTGTCCTCCACCGACTTGATTGTAATGTACCTTGAAATGGTTTTCTTTATATGTATGGTGTTTGAAATGTTTTAGTTTCTGAAATCTCTAAGTTTATAGTTTTTACAAATTTGGAAAATATTCAGAAGTTATTTATTTAAATACTTGTTCTGTTGCCACCCTTCTTTTTTAGGAACATATGTGAGTGTGTGTGTGTTTTTGTGTATGCCTAAATGTTAGATCATGTGATATGACACCCTGTGTTACACCCTATTTTTGTTTCTAATATGTTCTTTTGAAAACATCTTTTTGCTACACTTTTACATTCACTGATTTTCTTTTTTTCTGTGGTCTTTATCTTGTTTTAAAGCCCTTCAAGTTAAACTTTTTCAGATATTGTATTTTACATCTGTATTAGTTCCATTTGGGGTCTTTTTTTATATTATGCCTTTCTCACCACATTATATTCAACCCTCAGAATATGATACATTCTTAGACTGCTCTTTTAATGTCATTTTCTGTGAATTCCATATTCTTTGCCATTTTTAGGTCACTTTCAAATGAGTGATATATCTTCTAATTCTGGGTCCCATTTGTCTGTTCAATATGTCTAGTAATATTTTATTGGATTCTGAGTGCTGTGATTTGCACATAGAAGAGCTGAATTTTGTGTTACTCATTTTGTATGTACAGGAACATACAGAAGCCCCATGAAGACATGAAGATTCAAAAACCAGCTTAAGATGAGAATATGGGTAGGGGTCTAAAGATACAAAAGGGGGAGATATGTCACTCACAGGAAGGGGGATGGAATATTTAGTAAAGAAGAGTTACTGTTGTGTAACTAAATCTCTTAGGTGAAACCTCACCTCTGGTAATGTCTCTTTTCATTGTAAATTTAGGTGGCTGAGGGGAAAGAAAAAGCTTTCACTGAGTCTGCTGGGTTTTAATTGCTTTAAGTTCAAATTAAATCTCATGCCAAAGTGGCATATTTTGGGGCAACAAAATTTTGTTTTCTTCCTCTGCATTTATGACACAAAAGTAATAAAGTTAAAACATAAGCATTTTGATTAAGGGCATATTGCTTCATGTTAATAAATTTAATGGAGAGAGTTGACTTTTAAATTATAAAACATATCTATGAATCTGCTAAATAATAGGTCATTTGGCATAGAAATTCCATTCCAGTTTATAAAGCAGAAACAGCTAGCAAACAGGCTTTTGATGGCTAGCGAAATACTTCACAGTATAGAAATAAAACACTTCCTCATTCTAAAATGTCAGATTTTATTTACTTGCGGTCATAAGAGCCAATGTCTTACATACGCTTATTAATTACAAAGTATAACAATAAATTTAACATATTTTTGCAGCAGCTCAGTATAAATTGTTGCTCCCCTGGGTATACTTGTATTTTAAGGGTTGGCTGGAAATAATGCCACTTTCTTTAAAATAACAGTTCATATCTTGGTCTGAAATTTAAAATGCTTAAAAATCTTTATAAATGAGCTATATTTTGACCTTTCAATGGATTAGAAGATATTATTATTGAGATCTATCAAGAAAACATACCTTTTATATAAAATTTAGTTTTTGATTTGCTAAAAACCTTCATGACACTGACTAAATGCAAGTCATCAAATAAAAATGATGACTTCTCTTATACATATAATTTTATGTGCCAATTGTACAGATAGAGATTTTCACAAAAACACAAAACTCCTGTATACACACAGGTCTCTGTGATTTCTCCTTAGAAGTATGAAATTATTATATACTTTAATTTCCACTCCACTCCATTAATTATGAATCTTTTAAAAGTATTAAACATGCCCAGCCTGTGTAGCTGAATAATTTAGTAACTATGCTTCAAAAATTAGGCCTGGTTTGATAACATAAAGAATAGGCAATGATCTAACTCATCTAGTTTTACACTCTTCAAAACAGGAATTCGTTATTAGTACCTAGCCTGCAGGCTTGCTGTTCCACTTTGCTGTGAAACCAGATGGTTAAAAATCTAACCACCCTAGCCTAATCAGTTATCTCCATCAATGTTGCCAGACTCCATTTGAAGAAAAGCATCCCGGCGAGGCCTCAGCCAGGAGTTCACTGAAGGGAGTATTAATGAGACTCACAGAAAGTAGGCAGTTATTTCTCCAGAGGGTGGAATGTTACAAAACAGTGACCATGAAAAAGTTACAGGAAAAGACAAATGGGACTGTTCCTTTTCTGGCTGAATGCATATCTTACTGAAAACCATTTCTTAGGAGAAGTCAGAGTTCTATTTTGATAAATACTAGCTAGGAAGACCTCACTTTGACCTCTGCCTTATATCAAGGGTAGACTTCAAAATATACTTAACGAGCTTTTGTCTTCGCTTCAGGTAAAAATGGATTTTGAGAATTAACAATTTCAAAGCTATATATTTCAATATCATTATTCTTATTTACATTGTTACATATTATTTTACAGATGAAAAGCTAGAGGCAGAAGTTAAATAACTTGCTCAAATGACAACTAAATTTAGAACCAGAGAAAGTCTGACATGTATTCGAAGTTGCAATCCATAGCTCTTTCTATTCTACTTTCTTTCAGTGTGGCTCTCAAATTATCTGTATCAATATCATGTTATATTAACAGAGATACAGACTTTTGCAAGACTGATTCAATGTGGAGGGTTTCAAGCATTACCATAATACTGAGAATTTTAATAGATTTTATTAAATAAAGGGTGAGGCAAAAATAGGTCTACAGTTGTTCATATGGAAAATAATACAATAATTAGTAAACAACAATACAAAAATAAACACTGTGTTTTGCATACGGACTACAATAAACCTTTTGCCCCACCCTGTGTATGCAGGAGACACTGGTAACCTTCTTTAAAATTATTCTCACTTTCCTCTCCTATGGATGAGTATATTGGGACTTAGAAATCTTATCCTTCTTTCTCAATCTAGAGTCTAAGATGTTAATTGCTCACATTCAATTTGGCAAGTGAAAATAAATGTAAATCTTTGTCTGGGTTATATTAGTAATTCTATTAAATTATTATATCATTTTTCTTTTCATTGTAAGTACATTGACTGACATTAAATTGTATTTTTTTATTTCTGAAAGTATAAATAACATTCAGAGGACTATGACTGGTGTGTATTCGCATATAAATATAAACTAAATTGAAAATATTATAGAATATAATACTATTATTGATCTAAATTAAGTGAAAGAGCACATTAATTTAAGGTGACCAGATATCCCGCTTTTGGCAGGACTGTCCCAATTTATAACAATTTGTCCCGCGTCCTGCGGCGTTTTAAAAAAGTCCTGATTTTTGGAAATAGACATATGTGCTACTCTTTGTAATATTTTAAGTAATAAAAAAAAGAACGCCCCCCCCCCCCCCCCCCCCGTCCCAGTCAATGGTGTCCCGCTTTACCAATGTTAAAAAATCTGGTCACCTTACATTAATTAAAATATATTTTTGTTAATCCTCATCCAAGGATATTTTTCCATTCATTTTTATAGAGATTTTATAGAGAGTGGGAGGGAAAAAGAGAAACAGAGAGAAAGAGACATCAATATAAGACACATTGATTAGTTGCCTCCTGCACCCAATTGGGGCCCGAGATGGACTCTGCAGCAGAGGTAAATGCTCTGGCCTGGAATTGAAGCTGGGACCCATCAGACTAAGGACCGATGCTCTATCCACTGAGCCAAACCAGTTAGCAATATGTTGTTGGTTTTAGCTGCTTCAGGTATATGGGGCTTATTTTTTATTTGTTGTGATATATATTTACATAATAAAAAATCCACAGAGAAATAAATTACACTAAAAATCTTGAAGTGTGTTTACCTTTTATATTTAAAGTTGATCATATATTAAATAACTAATTGAATTAAATATTGTTATCTTTGTTAGACTTTTTAAAAAAATGAAAACAAGTATAGTGCAACATATTACATCAGACTACATTAAATGTTTAAGCTAATTTTATCAATATTAACACTTAAAACTTTGTTAAGTATTCTTATATTTTAAAAATAAATATTTTCTTAAGAAATATAACAAAGGGGAGAGGAAAGGGGGCTGGATAAAAAAAGTGAAGGGACTAAGTAATGACAGACAGTATGGTCATTGCCAGAGGGAAATGGAGGTGGGGGTAGGCAAGAGGCTATAAAGAGGGTTAAATGGTGATGGAAAGAGACCACTTCTCTCTGAGAGGGAAGGAAGGGAAGAATGGTGGGTGGAAATAGATCAACCAGAGAACTTATATGCATATATGCATGACCCGTGGGCACAGACAATAGGGTGGCAGAGGCCTGGGGTGGGGGGTGAGGGTGGGCTAGAAGGGGTCAATGGGGGGAAGAGGGGGCATATGTAATACTTCACAATAAAGATTTTTTTAAAGAATCCTTATCTTTTAGAGATATGTATATACTGAGAAATTTACTGATAAAATTAAATAAAGTCTGGGGTTTGCGTCAAAGTAACTCAGGGAAGTAGGTAAAGGTAGAGTTGAAATAAGGTCGGCCATGAGTTAGTAGTTACGTAACTAGATAACAGAGACAAGTGGCTTCATCACTGTAACCTCTCTACTTCTGTATTTATTTGAAATTTTCCTTAGTCAAAAAGATATTTTGAAAGTAACAAAAGCAAATAAAAAAGAAAGAAACATAACTTGAGGTAGTAAACACACAATATACCATATAGATGATGTATTATAAAATGCTACACCTTAAACCTATGTAAAGTTTTATTAACCAATGTAAAGAAATAAATTCAATTAAAAAATAAATATATGCCCAGCTGGTGTTGCTCAGTGGTTGAGAGTCCACTCAGGAACCAGGAGGTTACTATTTGATTCCCAGTCAGGATACATGACCCAGGTTTCAGGCTCCATCCCCAGGCAGTAGCATGCAGGAGGCAGCCAACCAATAATTCTCTCTCGTCATTGATGTTTCTCTCTCTCTCCCTTCCTCTTTCTGAAATCAATAAAAACATATTAAAGAAAAAAGAAATATAATAACTCTACATACGCATGAAAGGCATTAGTAAAATAGAGATTGATAATAAAAGAAAATAAAGCATAGTGTTCTCAGAATGAAAAGAAGGGGACATTTTTTTTGAGAAGTATTAAATTGATTAATATAGCTTTGAAAGAAAACTAGAGAGATATTTCATAATACTCTAAAATTAATTTTTTTTTTTCCTGGAATGGACTCTTTAGATCATGGTTGAGAAAGTTTGATTATTTTTTTCTTTTATTAGGAAACATAAATACAAATGTACATTGAAACTGTAAAAGAGCATAATTTTTAGGATCTTGTCAAATAAGAAACATTCAAACCTGTGAAGAATTTTTGTGAGTTTATTTGAGCCAAAACTGTCAACAATTGCTGGGAAGCAAAATCTCCACGGATTGAGATATTGCTCTGGACAATGGCCGTTTTGCACCTTATTTTACACATTACGATTAAAAGAGGAAACATAAGTGGTTACATGAAATCCATTGGTGATCTATTAGGGAGGCAGGAGAAAGAAAAGTAGGGAAGCCTCTGGGATTGGATAAAAAGTGAAATGATAGATACATATTTCTTTTTCTTAGGTGGGTGCAGGATAGTTAACAGTCAACAATGAGCTCAATAACATTGGGGCATTTGTGGTCTCTGCAGAGCAAGGCCTGTGCTCCGAGGGGTCCGGAAAAAATAAATTTACTTTGAAATTCCAAAGATATTTTATTATTGATGCAAAAAGTCAGAGTCAGTTAAGGTAAAGATTGATCTGTCAGGAAAGATGGTCTAGGACAGGACAAAACACCATAAACTGCTTTTAACTAAATAAGTTTTAATTTCAGACGATCCTTTGTGGTTACTTTAGGTCTCTGACTTTGCAAGGCAGCCATGCAGGCCTTCCCTGAGTTAGTCAGGTTAAAACGTGGCCCCTTTTCACCCACATTCTGAGTAAACCAGCATATTATGAAAGGTGTCATAGATAATGTGAAGCCACGATACAAATATGATAAAGCTTTTTAAAATATAGGTTAGCTTGAATATTTGAAGAAAAAACTTTTTATAATTAATGACAACTTATAAATGTAGAAGAAATGTTTGAGTTGAAAGATGACTAGAAAAATTACATAAGAATAATCAGTGTATATAAAAAGTCAAGTGAGCAAAAGTTTGATGAGTAGTCACATATACATATTCACCAAGTATCACTGCAAAGTAGCGACATAGAGAAAAAAATTAATCTTAGAAAACTGGCATAAACTACATTAATCACATAATCAAAGTTAACATCCAATATTGAGACAAACCATTATCATGGAGGTTCTAATATAATACACTAGAAAGAGCACAATATCACTTCTGTCACGTGTTGCCAAAAATGCATCACTTTAATATAATCATGAAAGGATGGTAGATATTTTATAAAATGATGGACAGAATTATTCAAGAAAAGCACGATCAATACAGACAATGAAAGACTGTAGTTGCCCTGGGGTCAACCAATCAATGGAGACCAGGACCCTGAAAGAGCACACAGGGCAAGCTGATGAATATTCTATTGATATCCTCCCTTAAGACTTCCCCTACAAGTTCCACCTGCACGAGAGAGATACATACACTCAGGATGAAGGACTCAGTGTGTGCTCTCCTTCAGGGGAGCATGCCCATGCCATTCTCTTTTGCCTTCTTCCATCTAAGGGACCCCCCCTAAGACTTACAAACAGGGAAGCAATAGGCAATGGCCATTGGTCCCAGGCTAACCCCCTGAACCTGTCTCCAAGGATCCCTTTTCACTTACTTCTCATTGAACCAAAGTAGCCCCACTTAGGCTCTCCTGTTGCCTCTTCTATGCCCTTCCTTGTTTCACTGTCCTAAGTATATTTTTTCTGAAGCCAATAAATTCTTGTCTCTTGATTGAAATCTTTCCCTCATGAAGTCAAGAACTGAAGTCTCATGGTCTCATAACACCATGAGGACATTATTGGGACAACTGGGAAATGTCATCTGCAAAGATGTCTGCAGAATAGATTATCATTTTAGGTGAATGTTAATGTCTTATTTTGGTAATTACTATATGGTGATGTAAGCAAATGCCTCTGTTCTTAAAAATTACAAATGGAAACATTTAGAGGGATAAGGATCAAATGACTTCAAGTTCTACTAAAGTAATGCAAAAATAGTGTAATTTTGGTTCCATAATTGATTGAGATTGATTTGTGGAAAATTTGGTATCTAATTTGTTAGTTACCTCTAAGCAATATTGAATTTGCTTCTCCTGAAGATAATATGACTTCTGTTCTATTCTCTTTCAATTTCTATGACATAATCCAAAATAATTATTTTGAGTTTCTTTCATCTACCTCTGGTAATACTAATCATGAAACTTCCATTAAGCCCATCCTGCATTTTCCTAATGAAATTAAGCCTTTAGCATTAATTGAATTGCAATTATCAATTTTGTCATTTTAATAGTCAATTTTGCATGTCCTGTTTAGGAACTTTTTAAAGGACATGAAGATACACTATGGTATTTCTTTAGAGAATATGTACAATATTTTTTATTTAGTTATATTATACGAGAGGCCCAGTGCACAAAATTCATGCCCCCGGCGGTGGGTCCTTCAGCCCAGCCTGCACCCTCTCACAGTCCAGGAGCCCTCAGAGAATGTCTGACTGTCGTCAGTCCAGCTGCCTGGCTTCTGTCTGAGTGGCGCTCCCACTGCCAGAGCGCACTGACCACCAGGGTGAAGATACTGTGTTGAGCATCTGCCCCCTGGTGGTCAGTGAGGGTCATAGTGAGCATTTGAGTAGCCTTAGCATATCATTAGCATATTATACTTTGATTGGTTGAACGATGACCAGACGACTGGACACTTAGCATATTAGGATTTTATTACATAGGATATTTCAATTTAATATATTTTGTTGGTCAAGAATGAGAGGGATCTAAGTTTTTACAATACTTTCTAGCTTACAAATTAGCCTGCTGCCACTTCATTGATACTGTAGAAGACTTACGATTTCTTGCTCAAGGACAAAGCAACTCTGTTATTCACAGCAAAAGCAATGAATCCATAGTACCAGAATTTGTGTAAATTCCACAAGTAATCATTTCTACAATGTTACATGAAGAAGGACAGATGAAACCTGAACAAAGAGATGGTTTTATTACAGAAGAGAAACCTTGAGCTTAGTGATACTAATTTTTAATAATGGTCAGTGAACATGCATGCCATTTCCTGCAGAAAGAAGACACTATCTCTCTTTTCCAAGCCTGTAATCAAAACTATTCTGTGCTCTGGAAAGAGTTGCTCATGATCTCTATCTTCCAGGGTAGAAGATACCTTGGAGAAAAGGCAATCAGTTACTCTTCTCATAAGTCAGGCAGAAACATGAAAGACTTATAACAAATTTTATCCTATCAATAGCCACCTCAAATTTCTTTCCTGGCTTCTGGTGAATTTTTGTGTGTGCCATTTGTTGGTGCCTCTGATTAATCTGATGAACACTGACTGTCATGAAAATTCATTCAACTTGTCTCATTCAGAATTAATTTATGTCTCTATCATTGGAATCACAAGCAGAAGGATGAGTCTCAACAATGTCCACTAAAACACTATATCAAACCAGTGCCACAAATCCCTTAAGTCATCAGGGTCTACAGCAGAAATCCAAGTGGATTTCTCTATAAGTTTCAAACTTGAGGCATTAATGTAAACATAGATGGTCCCTGACTTATACTTTTTTTGAAGTTATAGTAATATGCATTTAGTAGAAACTATACTTTGAATTTTTAAATGTGTCCTTCTCCTATGCTAATACTATGCTATAAGACACTATCTCGTGATGCTGGGCAATAGCAGCAAGCCATAGCTCCCAGTCAGTTGCATAATCATGAGAGTAAATAACTGACAATACATAATATACTCACTGTGTCAGATGATTTTATCCAGCTTTGGGCTAATGTAAGCATTCTGAGGACACTTAAAGTAGACTAGGCTAGTCTTTATAAATAAATCTAGTGCCTGTGTTTTGTCGAGAGAGAGAGAGAGAGAGAGAGAGAGAGAGAGAGAGAGAGAGAGAGAGAGAGAGAGAGAGAGAGAGAGAGATATTATATTTTGGAGCAATTACCTGAGAACATTTAGTCCAACCTCAATTTTTTGTCCACACTATCAATAGAGTAGCAATAATCAGTTCAATGGAATGATAGAACAATATTTATGAAAATAAGAGTTGTGAAGACATCCGGATTTTTCACAGATAATTTCTAAGGGATGTTAAAGAGCTCAGGGTATACTCTGCTGTATCTGATAGGCTTTCTGGTGAAGTTAAAGTTTAGGAAAACTAGAACATGGTAGTTAATCATAGAGTCCACCAAAAGTTAAAAAAATAATAAAGTTTAAATAATGTGTACTGACAGATGCTCTCTCTCTACTAACACCAATAAGTTTATGCTACCCCAATAGTTACAGTTTCACCTTCATTCCCACATCACACTTGTGCCCTGAAAGATAAGATGCAAGAAGAACAAATGTAATTTTATAAAATTTAAAAATACAGCTCTACCCAGTGTGATTCAGTTGATTGAGCATCAACTATGAACTAGAGGTCATAATTCGATTCCCTGGGTACATGCTGGGTTGTGGGCTTGATCCCCAGTGTGGGGTATGCAGGAGGCAGCCGATCAATGATTATTTCTCATCATTGATGTTTCTATCTCTCTCTCTCTCTTCCCTTCTTTCTGAAATAAGAAAAAAAAATTAAAAGAGAAGTGTTTTTTCAAGATGCTATGCAAAGTAGCATCTCAAATGAGTTTAAAAATCACTGTATATTACTAGTTTCCAAATGCAAAACAGTAATATTTTCTTATGTGTGGAAAAAATTTGTAAAAGAGCACTATGTGCTAAATTTTCATCAATATAAATATACTTATTTTAAGACATAATGAAGTTGTGCCTATTATAGCTTTCAAAATAAAAGTACTCCTTTAAGGAAATAATGGTAATGATAGGTCATTTCATTAAATTTTCTAATGAGTATTTTTACAACTCACAAGTAAACTATTTCTCTTTAATGTACACATCATGCCTCATCCCACTAAAGAATATGAATAGAAGCCTGAGTATTGCATTTGCATTTGCCAATGCTTTTAATACACTGACATTTAACAAATCAAGGCATAGCATTTGAAATATTTTAGCTCAGATAGATATTCTTTTATTAACTTTCTGCCTTAATTCCTCTTTAACTACATTTGTTCTCCTGTCCCAATTTGAAGATGATTCTCATTGTGTTACTGGTTATAGCTCTTCCTTAAGACAGTTCTTAAAAGGTGGAACATATAGGAGTCTCATATGCACTTGTTTGTTAAGATAAAACAGACTAAAGCAGTGGATTTTCTTTGTCATTTACAAAAGGCAAAAGTATGCTGAAATATTTTCTTTGAGTGTTTCCTGACATGCTGTGCTGTCATGCTAATGTGTTTGTTCTAAGAGTCTCTTATACTTCATTAGTTAAATGATCATCTGATTGTTCTGTGTGACATATTAATGAAATCAGTTGAATCCAGGACAAAAACAACACTGATTCAAATGCATTATTCTATTATCTTTAATGAGATTGGCACACTGGCCTCTTGTAATCAAACAATAATTAAATAATAATCCAAATGTTGTCCAAACTGTCATTTGACCTATTCGTATTTTCTGGTTACCTATTCTTCCCTTCTCGTTGGCCATTGTGTATAAAGATTTCATTTTGGTATAGCCTCTTCAACCCCAGGAGCTTTAGTAATTTTCATTTTCAAAGTGGGAGGCATAATTAATTGACGAAAATTTTCCGGGTACCTATGAACATTTTTCCCAGGTTAAATCAATTGTTCTGACTCTCACATTGATGAAGTGTGAAGAATGAATACATTGATTACTTAATGGGCTCTCAACTTTCAAATATTTTATTCAGGCCAAAAGTTTTAGACTTTTAATTTTCTTATGTAGGTCAATCTCTTAATATTGTAATTCATTTATTTAGAAATGGATTGTAATCCTTCCACAAAGCAAATACAGTTAGGCCCTAGTTATAAAATTTTCCTTGCAAGATTTTGCTAGAAAAATTAAGCCAAGCTGAATCATGGATAACATAAATGAGTATAAGATCAGCAAGGGCAGAAGCAATCTTCATAATGGACTGGAAGTTACAGCCCATGAGAGATGAGATGGCCAGAATATGAACTAAAGTTGAAAGCTGATACAAAGGTACCCCATGTGAGCCCAAATGGCTTGGTGGATAATGTTCTCATTAAACATTGCTTTCACCTTTCTGGTTGACTGGAAGTATAAGGAAAGGAAAAGAACATGCATTTCAATGTTTATCAAGTAGTTTCAACAAAAATTTTCACTTGATAGCAAAGTGAAATAAAGGAAATTCAAACTTATTTTATCTAAAGTAAAACAATATATTATTTGAGAAAAAACTTTCTTCTATTGAAATGGTAGCATGATTTAGAAAAATTTAATTTTATATATTTTTTTAGAAAAATAAATATTAGAAAAAGATTTCTGGGACACTTTAAATGAATGTTTATCATAATGGGCAATGACATATTTTCTTTTTCAATTATATAGCAGTGATTTAATCAATTTATTGATAGACAACTATGATTTTGGTATCAGACTTTTCTATTCAGTAAATAATGCTTTTTAATCCCTTAAAATATTCAGAAGTATGGAGTCAGTAGTAGTTTATTTTAATAATTACAACCTATTTTTAAATATAGAAAAGTTTGACAAGTAATTTTAAACTTTGATTCACACTTAATTCAGGTAAATGATTCATGATATCCTTTCTTATGGCCATGATAAATTATGACCCGAGGAACAGACTCCTAGGTCAGCCTACCAAATTCTAGAATTTCTATAATAATGATAAATAATCTTGCATATTGTTTGGCCACTGTAATATTTTGGGGTTGTTATTACTACAGCTAAGATTAACTTTATCGTAATATTACAGTGCCATATTATATTGTGTCTCACCCATTGGAAATGGTGAAGCTCATATACTTATCAAATTTCCAATTTGACAAGCCCCCTATTTTCAGTTTAGGCTTATCAAATCAAAGATTAACTATTCTTAACAAAAAGAAACTGAAAGAAAAGGTGGGGAAAAACTTCAGGTTTGGTATAAATCTACTACCAATGAAAAGAGAGGGGTAAAGGAAGAGCATTGGGTGGAGTCTACGGAGTAGTTCTAAGAAAGTGTTTGGCAAAGCTGATGGGTGTCCTGAAGTCAAAGTTGCCCACTGGAGAAGTCCCACCACCTACAGGAATGGGGCTGAATTAGTATCTCACCCTGCCCATGGATCAGCTGTGGGAAGCATGGCCTCTCACAAACACTGTGGTGGATTCAGAAGGGGAAACAGCCAGAGCCATCAGTCCACTACATCCCCTCAGCAGAAAATCTGAGTTTTCATCCTGCCACAGAATGTCAGGAAGACACACATCTCATTCCCTCTGTTTCCATAGAGGAGAGAGAAGTTGAACACCACTTCCGGCTTCAATAGCCAGCTGTCTCTATAAGAAAGGCTGTGATTGTCCACATGTGCCATTGACTAGTTAATTGTTTCTTATTTAAGGAAGAAGTACTAGTCTATTTTATTAGTAATAAAGATTATTTTTAAAATAAAATAAAAATTTGCTCTCAAAACTTTTCCTTTTGTAAGGTTAAATTTATTGAAGTGACATTGATTAAACTATTTATGTAGTGTACAACTCTGATTCATCATTTACATTTCATATTATGTGTTTACCAAAGTCAAATGTTTTTTTGTCACCATATATTTGACCACATTTACACTTTGTTACCACACCCAACGCCCCTTCACTCTGTACCTGCCATACTGTTTTCTGTGTCTATTAGATTTTGTTTTATTTCTCTTGTTTGTTCAACTGTTGTTTTCAGCTTTGAATCCCACATATGAGTGAAATCATATGGTTCTTGACTTTTTGTGTCTAACTTACTTCACTTAACATGTTATTCTCAAATCCATCCATGTTGTTGCAAATGGAAGCATTTTATCTTTTTTTATTTTCATTTTCGTGGCTGAGCAGTATTCCATTGTGCATAAGCACAACATCTTTATCCAGTCATCGATCAAAGGACACTGATTGCTTCAATGTCTTGGTCATTGTGAATAATTCTGTAATGAACATAGGGGTGCATATATCTTTGTGAATAAATGTTTTTCAATTTTTGGGTGCCCAGAAGAGAGGTTTCTGGGTCCTATGAGAACTCTTTTCTTAGTTTTTTGAGGAACCGCCATACTGCTTTCCATATTGGCAGTACTAGTTTACATTCTCACCAGCAGTGAATGAGGGTCCCTTTTTCTCCACCGCCTCTCTAACACTTACTATTAATTGTCTTATTGATAACACCCATTCTAACATCCATGAGATGGTATCTCATTGTAGTTTTGCTTTACATTTTCCCAATAGCTAGTGAAGTTGGGCATCTTTTCATACACTGAGTGGCCAGATTATTATGACCACCTGATGTTTGTAGGCAAATTAGCCGTACACCGAATCATATGAGATATGGAAGCCAAAGGCCTATTCAAACACGTTTGCTGTCTGCAGTTACCAAGATAAAACGTCTCCAATTCACACAGGAACACAAGGATTGAACAGTCAAGCATTGAAAAAAAGTCATGTGGTCCGATGAATTACGTTTCCAGTTGCATCATGCAGATGGCAGAGTGAGAATTTGGCAGAAACAGCATGAAAGCATGCACCCCACATGCATGAGTAGAACCCTTCAAGCTGGTGGGGGCAGTGTTATGGTTTGGGGCATGTTTTCCTGGCATGATTTGGGCCCTCTAATTCATGTGGTACAATGTCTGAATAGCACAACATACCTAAGTATTGTTGTTGATCAAGTTCATTTTGTCATGTTGATGGCATATCCCAATGGAGATGGCTTCTTCCAACAAGACAATGACAAGACAATGTACCATGTCATGGTGCTCATATTGTGCAGGAGTGGTTTCAAGAATATGAGGGAGACTTTACCTTGCTTAGGTGGCCCCACAATCACCAGATCTCAATCCAATTGAGCATTTGTGGGACTAAGTTAAAAGAGCCATCAGGCAGCTGGTTCCACAACCATCAAATCTCACAGAACTGGACAGTGCTATTCATCAGGCATTGTGTCAGATTCCTCGCATCACCTTTCAACATCTCGTGGAGTCAATGCCAAGAAGAATCTCTGTAGTACTGAAGGCAAAAGGTGGCCCAGCGAAGTACTAATGGGGTGGTCATAATAATCTGGCCACTCACGTTCAAATATATCCCACGTTCAAAGGCCTTTAAATCATGTCATTTACCCATATCTTCAGAAAAACATCACTTCCACTGTCTTGATAAACAACCACTTTCCCTATTTATAATGGTCTGGCCCTCTTGCAACTTCAGTGCAAAATTATAGCTAATTTGCCTACAAACGTTAGGTGGTCATAGTAATCTGGCCACTCACTGCATATCTGTTGGACATATTTATATCCATTTGGGAGAAGTGGATTGGTTTGTTTGCCTTTTTATTGTTGACTAGAGGCCTGATGCACAAAATTTATGAAAAGGGATAGGTACTCATGGCCCTGGCTTCATCCAGAGGTCATCCAGACAGTTGTTCTGCTGTTTGGTCTAATTAGCATATTAGCACTTTATTATATAGGATTTGTATGAATTTTATATATTAACCCCTTGTGAGAGCTGTTGTTTACAAATATCTTCTCCCACTTGGTTGGTTGCCTTTTTATTTTGTTGATTTCATTTTTTCTGTGCAAAAGTGGTTTGGTTTGACATAGTCCCATTCACTTACTTTTGCTATATTTCCCTTGACTTTGAGGTCAAATTCATGAAATCCCCTCAAACATCAAGGTCCATAAGTGTGTGTATGTTTTTGTCCATGTAATTTATTGTTTCAGGTTTTATATTGAGGTCTTTGATCCATTTTGAGTTAATTATTGCACGTGAGTACAAATAGCAGTCTAGTTTCATTCTGTGGCATGTGGCTTTACAATTTTCCCAGCATCATTTATCGAAGAGGCTTTTCCCCCTCTATTGCATGTTTTTGGCTCCTTCCCACGCTTTGTAAAAGTGCCTTAGAGCATAAAGGAAGTGACTGAGAGAGAAATTATTTTAAGGCCACTTTTTCTTTTGCAGTAAATCTACTCATGAACTTATATTTGTGAACAACACCTTATCCATTCTACTATATTAAAAAGTCTCTAGGGCCATAAAGTCTTTAACATAATTACACTAGTATTTCTTATGTCATTTTGAAATGGTGCATTATTAAAATTTGCAAGATGAAGTAGAAAATTTGTTCTCATGTGAGTTTTAGCATTCCTTCCCATCTTATTGATTCTGCTTAGGAAAACCAAAATTAAAAAAAAAAAGTCTTGAACTGGTTTTAAAATGTTTCCTAGAACTGAATATACTATTTTAATAGAATCTGATCAACTTAATAACTATGGTATCATTGAGTTCTTTGTTCTAGTTGTGTATGTGTACTACATAATTAGATTACATTAGATCTGGCAATATCTTGGTAATGTTAAAGGGTCTTTACTGAATTTTAATCATCTAGGAGTCACCTCTTGCAGGGAAACTGCTCAATTATTTTAGAAGTGGTCAGGAAATTATCCTGAATAGATTATTTACAGGGTGTGTGAGGTATGTGAAAATCATCAGAAATTGAACCTTTGTTTGAAACATTTTTTGGTGATTCAAAATCGAAGAACCAGAGTGTAATGCTACTAACAATAACCCACCAAAGAAAAAAAGATCACTGAAAGATGACAAAGGAAATTAGTTCAATAATCTACATAGATTCCAGTATACAATTCCATGTGGGGCAGAGGAAATTCTTTTAAAAAAATGACTAAAATCATTATACATACATTTGTCTTCTAAACCCATGGAATATTTAACAGCAAGAGTGAACCAGGAAGTAACCATGGACCTTGGATGATTATGACATGTGTATTTGGACTCATCATTGGTAAGAAATGCATATCATTCTGGTGAGTAATATTGATAATAGGGGAGGGTATACATGTGGGGTCCAGGAAGTATATAGGAAATCTCTGTAATGCCTTTTTAATTTGGAAACCTAAAACTTTCCTCTAAGAAAATGAAGTCCTAAAAAAAATACTGAAAATCGTATAGACCAAACTCAAAATTCTAGCACAGTGGTTCTATAAAGGCTATTTGTGATTTCCTAATGATACTATTTCTATAAATGGTAAGGAAATTATAATCAACATATTCATCTACACTTTACATCTTTTGATCATTAAGCAAATCATGACAGCAAAGGAGACAGAGATGTCTAATCATGACCTGTGTTGGGGAAATTTAATTAAAAACAAAATCTTCACCCAACCAAGAAAACCTCTTCAAAAAGGTAATAGACAAAGAAAACTTTTTTTAAGGAAAAAGTATTAAACTAGAATGTTATGCACATCACAGTTAATCCACTTAAAGGCTGCAAACACAGAAAGAAATCCCTCCCTTTTATATAGCCAAGAGATGGAACTCTTTATACATATGCTCTCAAGATAAACAATGGCTAGTCCTTAAGTAGGAGGACATGACAGCACCATTTGTCACACAGAGATTCATCTTGGTTTCACCTCGTAAAAGGGAGTACCCTCTGTGTTAGCCACCTGGCTTTGTCTAGAAAAAAAAAAATTCTTACTTTTTTAGGAGATGGGATAGTTTTGTAATCTGGAGCAAAGTGCCTATTCTCTTGGAGAGACTAGTAGGTAGGTGTGCTATCTTCCTTGATGTTTCATTGGAATGAGATGGTTACTGAGGCTTTGATAAAAATATTCCTGGATCATGAAACTAAGAAAAGGCCTGTGTAGTTTTCAAAAGGATGTACAGGTATATCTTCTTTTTATTGCACTTCACAGGTATTGTGTTCTGTATAAATTGAAGCTAAATTTCTCTATTAGCAATAAGATTACAACTTGCTGAAAGCTCAAATAATGGTTAGCAATTTTTAGCAATTAAGGTCTGTATATTTAGACACAGTGATATTGTACCTGTAATACACTAAAGTATAATATAAACATAACTTTTATATGCAATAGAAAACAAAATAAAGTTGTGTTATTTATTTTATTGTGATATTTGCTTTATTGTTGTGGTCTGGAGCCCAATTTTCTCTAAGGTATACCTGTATACATGCTTTAAAGAGAGGATAAAGGAGGAAGTAAATGCAATTACAAATTCTCTAATTTCTTTCCTACTTTCAACAGGAAGAATTAAAATTTTTGTTTTTAATTTGTATTTGTCCTTATACTTGAAATATAATATTGCGATTATATCAATGTACAGATTCCATTTTCTCTGGTTGGAATTCTGCTTAAAAATAATCCATTGATTTACTAATAAAATTGTTCCACATACTTTCATTTCTGAATATAATGCATTTATTTGTGTTATGAACATTACTCAGGTTATCTCCACTGTGTTTATCTTTCCCAAACTTTTCTTTTTTTCTTTTCTTTTCTTTTTTAGTGCATAGACTATTATCTAGGATATAAAGAAATTTCTCTCATAGAAATAAGCCCATGGGGTTTGTGTCATAGAAACTTTAGAAGACGTATAGAAGCAAAACAAATGAAATAATGATAATTTATTGAAATGGTAATATGGTTTCAAAGGATTATTTCCAGAGAAATTAACAATTATTCTAGTTAGATGATGACACTGAGATATTTCAATGTGTCATAATTCAGCATCAGTGGCTTTGTGCATGCTTTTATTTCTAAAACCAATGGCCTGGTGCATGAAATTCATGTACATTAAAAGGGGATTAGAGGAAATATTTTAATATTGTTATTTGCCCTTTCTCTATAATAGAAGTTCAGAGATGAAAGAAAATTAGTAAAATGTATATGAAAATAATTCTCCTATCAAAATCTTGGGTGCACCGTGGGACCCAGAGTTAAGTGCCCACCAACCTACATGCGCCTCAAAATCACATGAGACTCAGACCCATCTGTGCCACATCCCCATTGGGCTAGATCCAGACCTGGCTGGTCCCACCCTTGTCAAATCATGCCAGGCTGGGACACAGCCTCAGGTCCCCTGGCCTGGCACCAGGGTGGGAAGTGCAGCCTGAGGTCCCCCAGACCAACACTGGGGTGAGGGGGCACACCTTGAGGTCCCCAGTCAAGCCCTGCCAGGTGGGAGGCATGCTTAAGGTCCCTCAGCCTGGTGCAGAGTAGGTGGTGTGACCTGAGGTCCCCCATCAGGCCCCACAGGGGGAGAGGAATGCAGTCTCAGGTCCCTGCTGATTGCTTCTTAAGGCACATTACAAGAACTCAGCCTCCACTGTGGGTGCAGCCATCTTGTGTTATGGAAACCCCCGCCTCCACTGTGGTTGTCGCCATCTTTGTGGCAGAATATGCAAATTGACATTTGCATATTCCTTCTTTATTATATAGGATTATATAGGATTGTTCCTTACTACAGTGTACTGAGAATTTCGGTCAAAATATTTTTTCTATATAAATTCTGCAAATGATTACTTTATTGTAAACTGAACTTTTTATAAAGCAACTCATAAAAAATTATTCTAAGAGCTTTAATCATCCTGAGGCATGCCTGTCAAATATCATTTTGTTCATTGAAATGTTTTTCTCTCTCAAAGTAAACTACAATCTCTAGTCAGAGATTTTCATCATGGTCAATATCTTTTCCAATTGTGCTTTAGGTGTGTGATGTCTTTAAACTGAAAACCATCTAACAAATCTTTTCTCTCTTGTTTCAAAAAAGTTGCTCATAGAGCTACTCAGCATTTACAATTTGTTATCCATTTAAAGAAATATTAAATAATTATAGAATAAATTCTATTATTTTATGACCCATCATACTAATACAATTTTTATAATCAAAGAGATTTGGAGCATAAGCAGTTCTCTTCGTAATAATTTCAAAACTTAGTTCTGTAGGATGCATGAGTAATTTGAGAATGAAATACTGCATATGCACCTCATCAAAAGAAAGGCAAGGTAAAAGACTCACAAAATAAATGTAGCATCCTTACAGTTGTAGGGAGATTCTCTCTCACTAAAGAAATTCACAATGAGATTTTGGCTACTTGAATGATTTGCATGAATAAACTCAAAACCAACTTTAGGTTGGCATAGGTAAAAAGTAGGGATATAATGAGCGCTTCAAGCTAGCTGAAAAGTTTATTCTATCAAGCAAGTTAGAAATTCAGTGTTTAAGTGAAAATTAAGAACTAAGTGATAGTTCATAACATTTTTAAAATATTAGAAAAAAATAAATTTAAAAATTAATTAAGCAAATGTGTTCTCCCATGCAGTGGGCTTTCTTATTGTTTTGTTGATAGTTTCTTTGGCTGTACAGAAGCTTTTTATTTTGATGTAGTCCTATTTGTTTATTTTCTCTTTAGTTTTTATTGCTCTAGGAGCTGTATGGCATATATCTGAGATTTTGCTGTCTGTGGATTCCTCTAATATTTTTATGATTTCTCATCTTATGTTTAAGTCCTTTATCTATTTTGAGTTTATTTTTGTGTATGGTGTACGTTGGTGGTCCAGTTTCATTTTTTTGCATATATCTGTCCAATTTTCCCAACACCATTTATTGAAGAGACTGTCTTGACTCCATTGTATATTCATGCCTCTTTTGTCAAATATTAATTGAGCATACTGGTTTGAGTCGATTTCTGGGTTCTCTATTCTATTCCATTGGTTTATATGTCTGTTCTTGTGCCAGTACCAGGCAGTTTTGAGACAGTGGCTTTGTAATACATCTTAATATCTGGTATTGAGATCTTTCCTACTTTGTTCTTCTTTCTCAGGATTGCTGCAGCTATTTGGGGTCTTTTTCAGAAATTCCAGATGAATTTTTGTAAAGTTTGTTCTAGGTCTGTGACATATGCCAATGGTATTTTAATGGGGAGTGCACTGAACCTATAGATTGCTTTGGGTAGTATGAACATTTTGATGATGTTGATCCTATCAATCCATCAACACGGTGTTCTTCCATCTGTTTATGTCTTCCTCTATCTCCTTTTGCAGTGTCCTGAAGTTTTCTGCATATAGGTCTTTTTCCTCCTTAGTTAAGTTTATTCCTAGTTATCTTACTTTTTTTGGTGCGATGGTAAATGGAATTGCTTTTTTAGTCTCTCTGTAAGTTCACTGTTGGTGTATACAAATGTCATAGATTTCTTGGTGTTAATTTTGTATCCTGCTACATTGTCAAATTCATTTATTAAGTCTAATAATTTTTTTAATGGAGTCTTTAGGGTTTTTATGTACAGTATCATGTCATTTGCAAATAAAGACAGTTTTATGTCTTCTTTTTCAATTTGGATACTTTTTATTTCCTCTTCTTGTCTAATTACTATGCTTAGCACTTCCAGTACTATATCACTGATAGGGATATAATCTCCAACATTTACATACAACTTAACAAAAGGAAGATAAACAACCCAATCAAAAATGAGTAATAGAACTAAATAGATACTTTTCAAAGGAGGACATAAGGAAGGCCAAGAGACATATGAAAACATGTTCAAAGTCACTAATCACCTGAGAGATGCAAATCAAAACAACTATGAGGTACCATCTCACACTTGTCAGAATGTCTATCAGCATATCAACAAATGACAAGTGCTAGAGAGGATTTGGAGAAAAAGGAACCCTCATGCACTGCTGGTGAGCATACAGACTGGTACAGCCACTTTGGAGAACAGTATGGATTTTCCTCAAACAAACAAATAAAAAACAAAAACAAACTAAAAGTGGAATTCCCATTTGACCCAGTGATTCTACTTCTAGGTATATATCCCAAGAAACTAAAACACCAATCATAAAGGATATATGTTCATAGCAGCACAATTTACAATAGCTAAGATTTGGAAACAGCCCAAGTGCCCATCAGCAGATGAGTGGGTTAGAAAACTGTGGTACATCTACACAATGGAATACTACACTGTGGTAAAAAAGAAGGAATTCTTACCATTTGCAACAACATGGATGGAACTGGAGAGCATTATGCTAAGTGAAATAAGCCAGTCAGAGAAAAATAAATATCTCATGATCTCACTCATTTGTGGAATATAATGAACAACATAAACTGATGAACAAAAACAGATCCAGAGACAGAGAAACATTGATTAGACCATCAAACTTCAGAAGGAATGTAGGAGAGGGTGGAGGTAAGGGGGACAGATCAACCAAAGGTTGTATGCATGCATATAAGCCTAACAAAAGGGCACAGACACCAGAGGAATGAGAGCATGAGTGGGGGTTGAGGGGTAATAGGGAATAAGGACACATATGTAATATCTTGATCAATAAAGAGTGAAAAAATTAATCAATTAAATAGTACCAACTTCAAAATTGACTATAATGAAAATTAAGTTCCTTTATATAGAGTTCAATTAATTATCAGTATTTAGCACACCAGTGAGTCACTGCTCTTTTATCATTCTCCTCTTTTTTTGCCTTCCTTTTCCTGGGTGAGTCACTTCCCAAGAGATTATCATTGTGTCTTTTTGTTGTTGTTCTTTTTTTAGAGCTGAATTAGAAGGATGTAAGGGGATATTTCCCTTCTTTGTTTCATGTCAAACTGGTAGTTTTCGTTGCCTATAATTTGGTTTGTAGTGGTTTTTACAATGCTTATCATGATCTTATAATCTAAGTCACTGCTTTTCTACACACTCAAGCCTATATGAGTTTACCTCAACTCATACCTCAGAAGTACTCATTCATGGTTTTTATGGGCTCTTAATTTAATTTTCTTCTTTCCTATATATGACTTTTAATATCAATGGTTTCCCTAATCTGCACTTTTATCCATATTTATTTGAATGAAAACAAATCATTTAAATTTCATGTAAGCAGAAATAAAGATTGATAGAACATAATAGAGCTGAATAATATAAAACTTGATAGGTTCAAGTGTTAACAAAAATTATTTGGAGAAATATAGAAAGAGAGAAATTAGAGAGAGAGGGATTTTTATATGTTATAAAATTTTTAAGTAGTATTATATTTTAATAAAAAGTAAAATTTTATTTTTCCAATGCATAATAACCATTATCAAAATCCTGTATTGTAAATATAAATTTACAGTAACAATTATATAAAACTGCATTGCACTGGCTCATCTGCTGCCCATAAAATTGCAATAGCTTTTCTCTCCCACATGTTTCTCTCCACTAATTTATAAATGTCCAACAGTTCTAGCTACAATTCCCTTTGTTTTTTCTCTTATTTATTCAGAGTTTGCTTTATTTCATAATGTTTGGTATTTAGCCACTCCATGTTAAATATGCCAGGTACCCTAATGGACAAATAATCCTATATAATAAAAGGGTAATATGCAAATTGACCCTAACAGCAGAACCACTGGGAATGACTGGTCACTATGACACACACTGACCATCAGGGGACAGACGTTCAATGCAGGAGATGCCCCCTGGTGGTCATTGCGCTCCCACAGTGGGAGCTCTGCTCAGCCACAAGCTAGGCTGCCAGCTGCCAGTACAGCGGTGGTTGCAGGAGTCTCTCCCGCCTCCTCAGAAGCACTGAGGATGTCTGACTGCAGCTTAGGCCTGCTCCCCATTGGCAAGTGGACATCCCCTGAGGACTTCCAGGCTGCCAGAGGGATGTCTGACTGTCAGGCCCAATCCCCCAGGGAACAGGCGTAATCCAGCAGGTGACATCTCCCGAGGGGTCTCAGACTGCAAGAGGGCACAGGCCAGGCTGAGGGACCACACCCTCCCCCCAACTGCACAAATTTTTGTGCACCTGGGCCTCTAGTAACAATAATAAAATGGCAACATAGTAATGGCACTTGACTGCAAGGATTCTGCATTCTAGTGGAGGAGATAGATAACATCCAAGAAGGAGGTGATGAAAACTTTCACTTGGGATAGTTAACTTTTTATGGTATGAGGCTAACTCAACTTGACTACATGATTCTATGACATAATTCCAATTTGATGCAGAAGAAAAATGCTCTACTTTTTGGAAACTTGCCTCAGTAAAGCAAGGTACTGGCCCAACTGATGGCACCAACCATCTTCTTTGATCCGTCATATTTCAAAGGGATAGCTCCCATGTTTGAAGAAAGGAATTGATGTGTTGTAAAAGGGTTTATATTTAAAAACAATAGAGAAAAAACTTAAAAGTTTACCAAGGTATATGCTCTAAGAAAAAGAAGGTTAGGGGTTTCCAGACAGGTAGAAGAGTATCTAAACTTTGGTAAAATTGAGGGAAACATTAATGTCATCTTGGTTAGTAGACATGAACCACTTGTGAAAATCCATCTAGAGTTTGTGATATTCATATCAGTTTGCACACAAATAAAAAGATACTAAAAACAATATGTAAATTATCATTACTTCAACTATCTAGTTCTTATAAAGTGCATTTTTATTTCTTTTAAACTCAAATAATTTGAAATTATACCTCCCAATATGACACAAATGACATCACTAATGTGGAATTGATTGTAGTTTGTATTGTGAACAATTTAAATCTAAAATTTAAATTGTGTTGAATGTTGAACCTAATTCTGGTATGACTGAAGTTAATAAAAAAATCTGACTTTTATCTAATGAACTGTGAATAATGTTTCATTGAAATACTTAATTTGTTTAGGTACATGCCTTACCTAGTTATTTAATTATTCTGACAAAAATCACGAATGAAAAAAGTTAAATATATTAAATTAAGAAGGTCATTGAAGTGATTAAGACTGGTAAAGCGTATTGTTAATACTTTACTGGAAAGTTTAGTTATGTAAAATGTACCTGTTTCCTATTGTTCAAGCTAATGTTTCAATTGACACTTAACTGTCTAAGACTTTTTACTGATTGTAGTTAACTAGCTGGGAGACGGTGAAAAGAGGACATGAGGAAATCTCTGTTCTTGTCTTTTTAAAAATAATTTTTTTTTTTATTTCAGAGAGGAAGGGAGAGGGAGAGATAGAAACATCAGTGATGAGAGAGAATCATTAATTGGCTGCCTCCTACATGCCTTCTACTGGGGATTGAGCCCGTAACCCAGGCATGTGCCTTGAGCAGGAATGGAACTGTGATCTCCAGGTTCGTGTCGATGTTCAATCAGTGAGACACACCTAGTTGTTCTTGTCCTTCTGAGGGAAAGATTTCAATCAAGAGACAAAGTATAGAAAAGCAAGCAAAAATTCTTGACCTTGGCAAAAATATACTTAGGGCAGTGAAATCAGGAAGGACATAAAAGAAGCAGCAGGAGAGCCTAGGCTGGGCTGCTTTGGCTCACTGGGAAGTCAGAGCAAAAGTAGAAAAGGGGGCCTTGTAGACAGGTCCAGGGGGTTAGCCTGGGATGAGCTGCCTCCACCCATTGCTCCCCTGGCTGCAAGTCTTGAGAGGTCCCTTAGAGGTTGGGAGATATGTGCCTGGGGGGAAGGAAAGGGAGAAGGAACTGGCACAGGAGAACTAACCCTGGGACCTTCATTTTCAGAGGTTTTGCAGGCTGGGAGTTTAGGGGAGGTCTTAGAGGCAGATCAATGGAATATTCATCAGCTTTATGCTGATGTGCCAAAATGGGATTTATTCTTTCAGTCTATGGGTGTAGTTGTCAATCATTTGGCACTTAATTGGATTTCTTTTATATATCTCTTTGAGTAGGGAGAATTAAGCTATTTATTTACCCTCTGGTTGGGTGGGGTGCGGGCAGGGAGAAGTGTAAACCATTTACTCTGAAGTATCCTTGGTTTGGGTAAGATAGGATGTACTAAGTGGACACAAACTGCTTTTTAACTGTCTGTCTCAGCTTCCCCATTCCACTTGTCCTGGAATTTTTCTAGATTCTTACTGTTCTATAACAAGACTTCAGAAAACAATTAAAAAAATATATAATGTAGGTCATTATTCAGAATCTACCCAAGATATGTTTTAATAAGTGATACATAGTATAAATGTAAAATAAATATGTAATATATGTTTAATACTATATAAATATAACATAATAATTTGACACTTGTTCCATATTGTGAAAAAAATAATTGTTTATTAATAAGCAGAAATTAGCACAAAATGAAGATATCAGTATGTAATAACTATTAGCTTAAAAACAAATGCTCAAGGACATTCCATGATTAATTCACTTAAAAATATGACCATTAATCATCCTAATTTTATTTTTTTGTTTAGCTAATATGT
The DNA here is from genome assembly GCA_004026665.1 of Murina feae. Classification (NCBI taxonomy): domain Eukaryota; kingdom Metazoa; phylum Chordata; class Mammalia; order Chiroptera; family Vespertilionidae; genus Murina; species Murina feae. The sequence goes on along the minus strand of PVJC01002518.1, from coordinate 36,539 downwards.
TTAAGAGAAAGAGATAAAAACCTATAAAGAATGTGCTAATATATTGTACAGAGAGAAAAGAGGTAAAGAGTAGGACATATGAGAAATGGAGAGCAACACATGAGTAATTAAGTTCTGATAATAAAATTCACTTTAATTTTTTATCACAGGGATTTGAGTAAATATTTCTGGAGTATAAAAGCCAAACTACTAAAAATCACTTAATATATAATAAAATAATTTTAAAATATTTATTTCTCAGTTACTATACTTGGAAGAATATTTCTAGTTCAATTAAAAGTGACCCTGAAACATTTACAAGCAAACAATATTTTCCACTATAAATACAAGTACATGTGAACTATAGAAAGTAAGATATAGTTTATGACAATGTTCCCCAAAGCAGATTACTGATAATGATAGAGCAATGTCAGAGGAAGAGAAATCGCTTTTCTGTTTCCCCAGGGTGTACTCTCAAATAACTCAATTTTCTATAGAGGCTTCCCATACTATAAAAAATATTTGAAAGTGATTTTTCCTGTAAACACAACCACATAGCTGAAAATAAAATGAACCCCCCAAGCAAATTCCCTGTTTATCTCAAACTTGAAGCTGAGTTTTTAATAAATTTAAACTTATTGGTCAAATTGTTTATTTACCTGTATGGGCTAACATGACCATTTCTGCTTCTATCTTTTAGGTATATCAGGAAAGTAAAGAGATCAGCTTTTCTTCTTTTCTTTTTCCTAAAGAAATTTCCTCTCTCTTCTTTCCAGATTTACACCCAGTTCTCATCATGAAGTCAATAATATGATCTCTCCAACACAACTTTATTGACTCTGCTATCTATCAAGAGTAATAATTATTAAATAAATAAACATGGAAATAAATATTATGTATACGGAAAACCAAGATGGCAGCATAGGTAAACACCGGAATTGCGGCCGTGCACAACCATTTCAAAATCACAACAAAAAGAAAAAACAGACACCACCCAGACCCATAGGAAGCCTGGCTGAGTGGAAATTCTACAACTAGAAAGAGACTGAGACTCAGAGGAGGTGCAGAAATAAAGTGCAGAGGTATGGAGGCACGCGTGAAGGGGCTCGCAGAAAGCGCTGGCAGCATTTTGTATTGGAGTGAGTCACAAGCTCCTGAGGGCTCTGAACTCCAGTTCCAGGCGAGTTTCTGGGGACTCAGAAACCTACAGGGAGAAGCTGGACTGTTTGACACCATCTGACACCATCTGGTACCATCTGGCACCAGAAGGATCTCCAGAGTGACTTGAGACCCAGTGCCTCTTAGGGAAGGACTGAGAATCAGCCATAGCTGGTAGCTCCGCCCTGTTGATTCCCCAAGACCCTGCCTCACCCAAGCTGCACGCAGAGGCTTTTGCATATAAAAGGCTGAGTAGCCTCAGGCAAAGGCTAAAATAGCAACTCCTTGGAGATACAAGAGCCAGCGTACCCAGTGGTCAGAGTGGTACCATCCTAACTACAACTCTTCAGATTCATAAGGGACACACTCAGTGGGCAAACTCAGTGAGCACCAAAGCCCCATTGAAACAACTCTTGTCCCATAAGGGCGTCTCTAGAACAGAAGTTCTCCCACTATAGACATAGCTGATTCTCATAACCAAGTGTCTTGGAGGTCAATTCCTCTCAGTGATCACCTAACACAGAAAGCCACTCTATCAACCCAGGGAAGCAGCCAAAATGCGGAAACAAAGAAACAGATCACAAATGACAGAAATGGAAGAAAGCAAATGACAGGATATAGAGTTCAAAACCACGGTTATAAAGTTTTTCAAAAATTTTCTAGAAACTGCTGAAAAACTTAGTGAAACCTTCAATAAATCTAAGCATATACTGACTAAAATAAAGAATATTATACAGAGATCTAACAGCAGACTAGAGGAACACAAGAATCTAGTCAAAGAATTGAAATATGAGGAAGCAAAAAACACTCAAATGGATAAGCAAAAAGAAAAAAGAATCCAAAAACATGAAGACAGTGTAAGGAGCCTCTGGGACAACTTCAAGCGTACCAACATCAGCATTATAGGGGTGCCAGAAGAAGAGAGAGAGAGCAAGATATTGAAAACCTATTTGAAGAAATAATGACAGAAAACTTGCCCTACCTGGTAAAAGAAATAGACTTCCAAGTCCAGGAAGCTCAGAGAATCCCAAACAAAAGAAATCCAAAGAGGACCACACCAAGATACATCATAATTAAAATGCCAAGAGCAAAAGATAAGGAGAGAATCTTAAAAGCTGCAAGAGAAAAGCAGTCAGTTACCTACAAGGGGGCACCCATATGACTGTCAGCTGATTTGTCAACAGAAACTTTGTAGGCCAGAAGGGAGTGGCAAGAAATATTCAAAGTGATGAATAGCAAGAACCTACAACCAAGATTACTTTAACCAGCAAAGCTATCATTCAGAATTGAAAGTCAGATAAAGAGCTTCACAGACAAAAAAAAAAAAAAAAGCTAAAGGAGTTCATCATCACCCAACCAGTATTATATGAAATGCTGAAAGGGATCCTTTGAGAAGAGGAAGAAGAAAAAGTAAAGATAAAAATTATGAACAGCAAATACATATCTATCAACAAGTGAACCTAAAAATCAAGTGAATAAAAAATATGATGAACAGAATAAACTGGTGAATAAAATAGAATCAGAGGCATAGAAAAGGAGTGGACTGACAATTCTCAGGGGGAAAAGGGTGTTGAGGGTGTGGGAAGAGACTGGACAATAATCGTACACCTATGGAGGAGGACAGTGGGGGGTGGTAATGGCAGAGGGTGGAGTGGGAACTGGGAGGAGGGGAGCTATGGGGGGAAAAAAGGGGAACAATTGTAATAATCTGAACAATAAAGATTAAAAAAAAACACAAAGAAATAAATATGCATAGGACAAGATCCTGTTCTTGAAAATAGCTGATTAGAAGAACATATCAGTTTGAATCAAAGTCAGGAAAGAGTATATATTCAGTTTTAAAATATATACAATTTGGGGGGTGCTTTTTAAAAAAAGTTGCAGGATATAAGTAAAAAATCATGTACAGGCACTTCAAAGTGGTGTATGTAAGGGAGGGGGTCTGAGTCTTAGGTTTCATTTGTGTTATGATAGATACGCTACTCTGACTGAGTATTTAATGGTGATATATACAAAGTGCCATGGGAATACTAATGATCAGATTACTTTCTCACATACTGCTACCATCTCATTAAATGTTAATAAAAAGAAGCCTGTTAATTCTGTCACCAATGAGATTCAATTGAGACTTCATTGAGTCTGAGCTAAGGGTGGCAAATGAGAAGCTCTTCACCAGTTAAAAATGGTGGGAGGGAAAACCTTTCAGAGAGCGGGATGCACAAACAAACACAAAAAGAGGTGAGTGTGTGCCTTTTAGAAAAATTGCAATCATATAGGGCACGGCCACATCATGAACAAATAAGAACAGGAAAAACATAGAGGGTGAACATCAGATTGTTATCAGCGGCAGAACATCTTTGTTCTTGCTTGCCACACTAAGTACACCTGCTCTATATTTTAAAGCAGCAAAATGCTTAACTAGGAAGTTGTGCCTCTGTTTTTAGCATCACCCGTTAAAACTTGTCATTCACCATAGATTTGAATGAAACACTATATTTTAACCTGTTATCTAAATTTTTTATTGTTAATACATTTGTGATGGGATATAGATTAATAAAAACTATCATTTAACATTCACATTAGTTTATATATTAACTATGCAACACCAAAGAAGATTATTTAAGTAACTAGGCATTATTAAGTCACTATAACCATATTTATATTGAATCCGACTCTTTGTTGCTTATGTATGTACTTTTGATCGCTCTGGAGACAAGGGCCAAGGTAATGACATTTAGAATGATGACTCTGTCATCTGTCAGCCTTCCCTGTAATTCTCTCCAGGCTCTGGCAGACAAATACATTTCACATGCTATAAAAAATTAAGTACCAAAACAGTATAAAAATAACTTTAAAGGCCAGATAAAATAGGCTAAAGCAAGGACATTGAAAGTTAATGTTTCCCTTTGTGCCTAAACTGGCCTTATTCAATTTCACAGATTTTATAAAATGTAATAATTCTTAAAAACCTGCAGAGGGCAAAAAGAGACAAGATCTTCTAAAAAAGATATAAATGTGGTCTACATGTGACTGTGAATTATCTATATGACTCCAAATGTATTTGTTTTATCATTTGGGATGGTTTCTGCTGAAGGAAACCAAAACAAAAAATGGCATAAATTATAAGGAGAGTTGTGACAAGTAATGTTCCATAATATCTTTTGCTGTATTTGTGATCCCATGATTGTGCATGTTTGTTTGTTTATTTGTTTACTTGAATTCAATATGTATAAACTGGAAAAAAAGCAAAAACCAAACAAACCAAAAATAGTCACCCATTTCTCCTACCACCACCACCTACCTCTAGCAGCCATCCATCTGTTTTCTGTATCTATGAGCTTGGATTATTTAATATTTTTACAAATTTTGTTTGTTATTTTTGGACTGTTTTCCTTTTGGACTGTTAGGATAGAGCAAAAGGGAAATGAATCATAGGTAACCAATTAATTATGTTAACAGCCACTACACAATAAAGGAATGCCATTGCTTTATCTCAAGTACTCATAATTTACCTCCTGAAAATTTGTGATGACTTTTAATTGCTCTTCTTTTTAATTTATTTTGTCCACAGACACCAAACCACAATTATAATGTGCTCTTTATAACACAATTCTGACTTAACCTTTTAATGTTTTTCAGAATAACTTAGAACCTCAGCAACAAAGTATAAGCCCATGGGATGAGCATCCCAAATTTTTCCTGCCTCCTGTTGCCTTACACTGTACCCCAGAGTTCATCTTCCAGAACTATGAACTGTGCGCATTTTTATATTTCTTCTGTTTCATTGCACTGGCATGGCTTTGCTTTATGTCTGTGATTGTTATTTCACCTTGCCCTGAAATTTTAATTACCCTCTAATAATAACAATTAGCTTACATTCTTCCTTGTTTAGGAAGACTTCCCAAATGTCTAGGGTGCTCTCCAGAATTCTATAATGTCTGGTACCCATACATCTTACAACATTTTTTTCCAAAGGTCTGCTTACGTGTTTTCATGTGAGGAGCTTTATGGAAGGACCTGCTTATTACTGTGAGCACAGTTGCTGACACATAGCTGCACTTAATAAATACTTGAAAAGTGAAACTATAATATATTATACTAATAATAACCTCTTATGGTATCACATTGATCCTCATTTTACCTGCTTTATTTTATGTCTAAGCTATATTACCACCACCCTCACAAAGAAATTACCTTCTCTTTTGGCCTCCTTAACTCTCACTCACTCTTAAGAATTTGGTTTAAGAGTGTCACTGTTTGCCAGACAGGTGTTTGTACCTCACATGTCCATGTTAAATCTGCCTGTTATGCATTCACAGAATAGCCTGACTTTTCTCTCATAAATCTGAGATCAAATCCACAAGGCCTTATTTAGTGGTTTCCCTTCTTTATCCACTGTGAGATCTATGGAACCAGGGAGCCTATGGATCCACTTACCCCTACATTCTATATCATAATGCACGGCTTGCAATATATTAGGCATTTAATAACTGTTTATAAATGTAATGATTTCTGTTTCTAAATCTGGACCAGTTCTCTCCTTGATTTATACGTACGCAATTCTCCTAATTGCTAAATATTTAATTTGGCAATTAAATTCAAAATAACTTCTCTATTTGCAGTTAATTACTTCTATTTGTGATACATTTGGTGATTTTAGGAATTCTCTATCTGCTGAGAGAAACTCAGGTAGTAGAACCATCTTACTCCCTGTTTCTGATACTCTGTTCTACAACTTCTATCCAGATCATTTCTGCCTTGAAGAATCAGACATTCTGCAAAGCCAACAGCTTCATTATTTGAAGAAAAGATGTAGGAAGAAGTATCATCTGCTATTGGATTCCTAAATCCATTCCTAAATTTTCTATTGAACTCACTTCCACTTTCCAATATTGTGACAATCTTTGTTAGGTGCCAATAGTATGTTAATACTCCTCTATTGCATCTTTCACTTGCTGTGGAAACTGTTCTTAATTCACCACAAGTTCTCTCAAATGCAAAAGTCATGCTCTGAGCCCCTCAGATGTTTTGGCTCTTTATATTCAAAGCCAATGTTGGACTCCAAACTATGTATAACATCATATTTTTATCAGTAATTTTTCTTTGCTATGGGTTTAACTAGCAATGAAAAAATCTCAATTGAATCTTTCTATGCTATGTTGCCCAATCTTTTGATTGAAATACACTTCAAAAAGTGTTCTGGCTGCTTGAATAGTCAGGGAAAAATACAAATAATTCCTCAGGCAATAACTTAAGAATATTACTTCACTAGGGGCCTGGTGCACAAAAATTTGTGCACTCGGGGTGGAGGGAGTTCCTCAGCGCGGCCTGTGCCCTCTCACAGTCTGGGACCCCTCAGTGGATGTCCTATGATGGCCCCAGTCTGCCAGGCACCTTTTGTGTGTGTGTGTGTGTGTGTGTGTGTGTGTGTGTGTGTGTGTCACCACTGGGGACCTGCCCCCAGCCGCATCTGAGGCTCGGAGCAGTCCTCCTGTGTGTGTCTACCTGCTGAGGGCCTTCCCCCAGGCACACCGTGGAGGCTTGGAGCAGGCACCCCCTCTATGTTGATCTCTCAAATTCTTGCCCTCCCCTGCATGTTGTTCTCTTTTTTGAGCTGTGGCTAGGGCTGGGTGCTGCCTGCCCCCCAAGCTTGCCTACTGAACATCTTCCTCCAGCCACCAGAAAGCAGAGAAAAACCCTGCCTCGTGGTCAGGCCAGCCTTTTCCTGCTCCCTGTTCCCCGGAAGGGACCTGGGAAGCCGCCAAGCAGGCCGCCGACTCTTTCCCACTCACCCGTCCCCTGCAGCATTCCTTTCCCACTTCCCAGTGCCATCAAGGGGTCTGGGAGCTGCCAAGCAGCACCCCAGCCCCACAAAGGGCCTGGGAAGCCCACCAAGCAGGCCACTGACCCCCTGCTGCCTCTTTCCCGCTCCCCGATGCCCCTCCAAGTGCCTGGACAGCTGCCAAGCAGGCCGCCGACCCCCTGCTACTTCCTACCCGCTCCCCGATGCCCCTCCAAGGGATTGGACAGCTGCCAAGCAGGCCGCCAACCCCCTGCCACCTCTTATCCGCTCCCCAATGCCCCGCAAAGGGCCTGGACAGCTGCCAAGCAGGCCACCGACCCCCTGCCACCTCTTACCCGCTCCCCGATGCCCCCCCAAGGGCCTGGACAGCTGCCAAGCAGGCCACCTACCCCCTGCCACCTCTTACCCGCTCCCCCATGCCCCGCAAAGGGCCTGGGAAGCCCACCAAGCAGGCCGCCGACCCCCTGCCACCTCTTACCCACTCCCCGATGCCCCTCCAAGGGCCTGGACAGCTGCCAACCAGGCCACCGACCCCCTGCCGCCTCTTACCCGCTTCCTGGTGCCCTCCAACCCTGCCGCTTCTTTCCCACTCACGGGTCCTGGGTCCTGCGCTGTCTCGCCCTGCAGCCGCTCTGTGCACTCGGGAGGTCCCTCAGCCCAGCCTGTGCCCTCTCACAGTCTGGAAGCCTGTGTGAGGGGCTGATGGCTGTGTGCAGGCTGGCCAAGCCCCCCAGGAACGTCCCTCACTCCATTGGGTTGTGGCCAGTGTGGGTGATGGGCTGATTGGTGCTTCCAGGCTTTAAGGCTGCCCACAGCTCCCATTGACCCAACGTCCCAGCAAGGCTGGCTGGACGCAGGTTTCTAGAGTTTGTTTATCTCCTATAATTGATACACTGTTCCTTTAAGGTGGCCTTCTAACTAACGAAGCCTCCTGTGCCTCACCTCGCAGCGTCTATAATGAAACAATTGTTACTTTTACTGGTTAGGCCCGGGCTGCTCTTTCCTTCAGCTCCGGAGGATTCTATGATTGTTATATTGTTTCAAACCTGTGTTTCGCTAGAGCCAGTTTAAGGGAGCGGGCGCAGCTTCACTTTCACTCCTGCCGCAATGGAAACTGCCGTTTACTCAGTTCCATGAGTGGTGGCCTCCATGTTGGCTGGGCTAATTTGCATACAGCCGCTCTGATTGGCTGGTGGGCATGGCTTACCCTGTCTCGGAGAAACGGTTAATTTTACTATTTCGCTTTTATTAGTTTAGATAATATAATTTTTTTCACAATTAAAACCAGAAAACAAAAACAAATAACAATAATGTGATATGGATACTATTCAAACAAGAGTCTTATTGCAGCAAGAAGGGCAGAAATTAAAATCCCAGTTGAAGAAATTATTCTTAGATTGGAGGGAGGATATCTCTTCCATAGAAAATGAGGGCTAGAGAGAGCTTATATATCTACTTTTAGGCTAATGGTTTTCAGACCTCTTCTTTGAATTAAATACTCACATATCCAGCCCCCAAATGCTTCCTGGGCTTTTCCAGAATGTTTATCACAGATGTTTCAAGTCAGCATTTTTAAAATGGAACAAATGGGCTTCCCTAGCCTTGAGCTGATTATCCACTAGGAATTATGTTCTCAGTGAATGGGGTCATTATCTGACCTATTTGGTTGTTCTCATCATTCTTGACCCAAAACTTGTTCAAGCATTTCCAATCTTAAAAACACCACCACCAATCACTGTAATCAGCCCTACATAAAACTTTATTTTTCTCTCTTACAACCAAATTTCTTCAAATAATTTGTTCCTTTTGCTGCCTCCCAATCTATTCATTCCTCAACTTCTATTCTTTGAATAAAATTTTACTTCTCTCATTTCTACTATGAAACTGCATTGTCAATGAACCAAATGTATATTTTTCACACCTACATATCTTGATCTCTTAATGGCATTCTGTACCACTAAAGACTCCGTTTCTGGTTTTTGATTTTCAATTACACATAGGGAAAGAGACTTTTTCCACACTCTGCTGGAAAGAGAAAGTTAGAATGCAAACATCCTACTTTTTCTCTACATATCCTTTGTGGCTATTTAAGGGGAAGAAATGTTATTTACCACATTAGAAAGATTTATGATAATTTTGGGTTCACTGGACCCCCATCCAAAAATCTCAGCTTGTAACATTGACCTTAAAAGAGGGAAAGGAACTTAACATTTTTTCTATCTTCAATTGTCAGTTCACAGATGAGGCAACAAGAGTTATTTAATTATTTATTATTTATGTTGCAGCAGATATCTGGACTGCAGTCCTGTTGCATAACTGAAACTTTATACCGATGAGTAGCAATTCCCCACTCCCCTTCCTCCAGTACTCTCTGCTTCAATGGGTATGCCCATTTTCTATTCCTCAGTGTAGGACATCATGTAGTATTGGTCCTTCTGTGACTAGTTTATTTCATTTAACATAATTTCCTCAATGTTTATCCAGATTGTCACCTATAACAAGATTTTTCTTTTTAGAGCTAAATAATATTCCGTTATAGGTATAAATCATGTTTTCTTTATTCTTTCATCTGTCATCAAACATTTAGGTTTTTTGCATAACTGCTGCAGTGAACATGAGAGTTTAAATATCTCTTAAAAATACTGATTTAAATTCATTTGAATGTATACCTAAGAGTGAGATAATTGAATCAATCGTAGTTACATTTTTAAGTTTTGAAGAACCTCCATGCTGTTTTTCATGGTAGTTTCAACAATTTATATTTATACCAACAGCATATACAAACCTTATCTTTTCTCATAACCTTGCCAATACTTGTCTTTTTTATTCTTTTTGATGATAGACACCCTGACAAATGTGAGATGATATCCAATTTTATTTTCATTTCCGTGATTATTAGTGATGTTAAACATCTTTTCATATACGTGTTGGCCATTGTATATTTTCTAATAAAACTGTATATTCAAGTTCTTTGTCCATTTTTAATAGTTGTTTTTTTTTTTGTTAAATTGTAGGAGTTCTTTATATATTTTAGAATTAACTCCTTATAAGACATATGGTTTACATTCAATGGAATTTTCTTTTTACAGAGTTAAGAGGGGAAAAAAAAAGCCCTGAAATTTATATAACATCAAAAATGACCCCAGGTAGCCAAACAAACCTGACAAAGAAGAATAAAACTGAAGGCATCATATTTACTGATTTCAAAATATGTCATAAATCTATAGTAATCACAACAGTATGGCACTCTCATAAAGACAAACATATAAACCAATGGCACAGAAATGAGAGTTCAGAAATAAATCCACAGTTATAGTCAATATTGACAAGGGTGCCAAGAATACCCAATGAAGAAAGAATAGACTCTTCAGCAAATAGTGAGAAAACAGGATATCCACATGCAAAGTATAAAATCTGACCTTTAATTGGCACCACACTCAACGTGCACAAATACACAAAATAACTTAAAGACAAACACAACATCTAAGACCAGAAAACCCCTAGGAAATCATAGGGGGAAAGTTTCATGACACTGGTTTTGGCAATGATTTCTTATTCATAATACCAAAAGCATAGGAAACAAAGGCAAAGACAAGCACCTTATTATTTCACTCATATGTGCAATTAATAAACAGAATAAACAAACACACTAGAAACAGACTCATAGAGAACAGACTGACAACTATCAGGGGAGAAGGTTTGTAGGGCCGGGTGTAAAAGTTAAAGGGATTAAGCAAAATATTCAAATCAAAACATAATTTATAGACACAGACAATAATATAGTGATTACCAGAGAAATAGGAGAATAAGAAGAAGAAAGAGAGCAAGAGAGAAAAAAAGGAAAACAATGAAACAAACAAATAAATAAAAAAGACAAATTGAACTACATCAAATTTTTGTTTGGTTTTGTTTTTATTGATGTGTAGAGCTTTCTTCTTTATTTCAGACCTGAAGACTCATCCTTTTTGATAAAAGTCACAGCCCCATGAATATGCATAAGTAAATATATTTAAGAACACTTTCATAGGCTTGCCTTTCTCCACAGGTAGATCATAAGAGATAGGGAGAAGCAAAGGATGAATGACCTTATTTGGCCTCAGGCATCCAGGAAAGCCCTCTCTGATACAGTGAAAATTAGAAAGAAGACAGAATGGAGTTGGCAGGTGGTGGTAGGATTTATTTAGATATTCCCTGGAATTATATGCAAGCATTGCAGATATCCACAGTGAGAGTGTCCTTGGTGTATTCCTATTTTCTTAGATTAATAAGTATAGAAGGGAGAAGAGAATGAATTGAGAGTGGAAGAAAATTAAATAAAACATAATGAGATCATTAAATGTGAAGAGTAAGAATTAGGAAGACAAAAAAAGTGAGAATTCTCAGAATATTGTAAGTTATCACTTCAGAGATACAACTATGAAACTCCAGCTAACCAGTAGCCACAACATTGAAAGAATATATTATACATAAAAAGAAAACACTGGTAATATGGAAAAATAAGATCAAATAAAACATTTATTTTTCATCAAAGTATTTCACTAATAATAAAAATGTCATTTCTGTTATGTTTACATGAGCAAGGTAGCTTTAAAGATTTTATTCCATAAAGCAAAAAATTAATCTTAACTTGGTATTTCCCAAAATGTATATCATAGAAAAAGTTTTATTAATTGCTTAAAACAACTTTATTTTATTGTCAAAGGATTAGCAAGTACTGAACACTCTCTCTCCCTCTTATATATTCACAAAACTTAAGGATATTGGAGAATCTGATAAATCCTCCAGCAAATAAATCTCTTTCATTTCAACATATTCATCAAAATGACCACAGGACTCCTTGTCTGCCATAACTTAACAACTTTTAAAGTACTCTGAACTGCTGTTTCTCAGAGCATTCTTTAAAATCATTGTTTTAAGCCGAACAATATATGTGTGTATATGTTTAAATCTCAGTTAACTTATGTCCAAGTCACAAGTTTGGATTTCCTTTCCTAGGAACCATCTCTGAATATAAAATGCCCACTCGGTTAGGATGAGCTACCCCAGCAGAGAGATGGATAGTACCGTTTAATCACATTCCTGTGGGAAGGAGTGGGCAGTGGCTGCCCTGATGGCAGTTTACAGTGAGAAGTTTGCTCTCCCTTGCTGAGCCGGATGGCTGGCATCCCGGCACTTGTGCACGGCTGGGCTGGCATGACTACCCTTGATTCATCCTGATCTATGAAATGTCAATGTGATACACAGTCGGAAATAGGTCTGGACTGGAAGGGAGAGAAAAAGGCTTGCAATTTCCATTTGTCAGACATTGCTACAATTACACCACCAAGTCTTGTATGAAAAACTAGCGGTCTCTGCCGTGCACAAAAGAACAGAATGTGATTATCCATCCCTTCAAAAGAGGGGATTGCTTTCCCAGAACAGAGGAAACAGTAGCAAGGAGGACAACCTTGATCCTCTTCAACACAGGGTCTGGCGTGAGAACACAGAGAACCCATGTCATTGCTTTTATTATTATTATTTTTTAATTTGGTGTGGCTCCTGTGTGTGGGAACTGTTCCTTTGGAGAGAAAAATGGCCACTTTCACCACACTTCTGTGCTGCGGCACAGCTCATGCCGGCGTTCCTCTTTCCTTTGGTTTCCCTTCTGCCTATCGTTCATCTCAGGTTTCCAACTGTTGCAAAGACAATGGCCCTGTTCGGCATTTGCATCAAGTGGCTCTTCTTCAAGCATCTCTATCCCAGTTGGAGGGATTGCTTGGAGAGCAGACACAGAGCCAGCTCCGGCGCTATCATGGCCATCCCTGCTGAGCTGATTACACACACTGATGGAGTCACAGCGACACACCCTTTCCCATTGCTGGTTGTGTGGCTGTTGGCTCCTGTCTGATCAGTCTGTGCTCCTGGCAAACTGGCTGTTGGGTGGTGGCCATGCCTCGCTAGAGAGTGATGCCATCTGCATTAACTGGATGATAGGAGGTAGGCAGTCCTTCAGCAGCCTGTGCTCCTTGCTCCTCCTGGAAGGAGATCTTCTGCTGTGTTTGTGTCTCGCTGGCGGTGGCATTTGTTGGCGGCTCCCGGGTCTGCTGAGTGTGATCCTGTTGGCTCTGCACCTGCAGAGTCTGTCTTTTTCCCACCCAGATCTGGGCCTATCCCTATGGGTCCGACTATATCTGCTACCATTTCCATGCCCCAGATACAGCTATTTGCCTGTTGATTTGACCTTGTCACAAGGGTCAGTTTGGACAATGATAGGCTGGCCAGTCAATGTGATTAGCAGGCCAGGGATTAACACGGACTTGTACTGCTAATGGGTGCCCCTGCATCTGCTAACCATCTGAATCTTTCTAACGATCTGCTGAATTATAATAGTGCCCTTTGTTGCATTCTGCCTCATGGTCCAACAGTTAGGATCCCACACACAGAGAGCCTCACCCTGGAGATCCCGCAAGACTATGAAACGCACTCCAGAATGCAAGGGAATTTGTGGCAGGAAGACTAACTCTGGGCCTGGACTGAAAGCCTAGGCCTAAGGGTGGGGGTAAGGGATACAGTTCCCCCTGAAACTAGCATTTTGCAAAGAGCAAGAACCCCAAGGTGCCCGCTCATGGCAGCGTGCTTGCATGGGCCTGGCCTCTGAAGTCCTTGGATTGGAGTGCCTGAGGCACACACAGGATCTGGGCCAGGGCCTCCAGCTGTTCTGCTCAGCTGGCTAGGCACAGCTCAACTCCAACAATTTAATTTTTATTCAACATATATTCATGGATATGCACAGTGGGCTATATTACTTTCTGATGGAGATACAGGGGTATTCAGACAAGCATTATCCATAAAACATCTATAATGCAGAAGGAAAAATGAGAAAAGTACAGAAAACTATGCCAAACTAGGGAATAAAAGAGATGTAGAAAGCAAGTTTTAGGCATATTAGCAGAGTAACAACCCTGTCTGACAACCAGAGAATAGAGCGGAGAAAGAGTAATATTTCAGCAAGATCTTTAATGTGAAAAAGATTTTTTGTAAGAAAAACGGGGAATTTATGATAAACAGATAGGTTAAGTGTTTTTCAAATAGTGGAAAATTGTCCACTGTGATAATAGCATAAAGTACTTATAAAGGAGTTGAAATATCCTAGATTTTGCTGCTATAGTCTGTCTCAAGTTTTCTTTTTTTTTTTTTTCCCTTCTTTCTCTCAACCTCTGTGTATCCCGTTTCTGTTTAGTATGGGCTTCTCATTGCAATCTTATAAGTCAGCGTTTCCCAGGTATCTGGCCTTGAACGTTTTACTCTGCCCACTCATCCTTAAAACCGACATCACAGCCTTCGTGGAAAACTTAAAAGCTGATGACTCACATCTGAAACCAGTCTCCTAAACTCCAGGTCATCTCACCAATTGCCTCCTAGGTTTCTCCCAAAAAATGCCCCATAATTGTAAAAGCATTACGTCCATCATTTCCTCACAGACCCATGTTGCCCTGAGTGCTCCAAATTAAGTGATAGCAATAAAACGCTTGAGAAAAACAATAAGGGGGATCCCTGGGCAACAATAATAATCATATGTCACATCTCTAGACAATTTAGACTATCCCTCAGAAATTTTCCTCACAGAGGAAATGAGTGATAACAATTGATCCTAAAGACAGCTCGACTGGCAAAGGCACTTCACTGAGATGTGCCTCTGTGGAGAGGTGGAAGAATCGAGTGAAATAGATTTTCAACTTTAAAGGGAGGCATGCAGGACTAACTACATAATTGCAGTACCTAGTGAAAAATGAAAAGTTGGGCCTCTTCAAAAAATTTCAAGACTTTTAAGACAGCCACAGTAAAGCATTGAACTAAGTGTGGGACCTTTGCAAGTGCACAGCCCACCCAGCCTGAAGCCATCCTTACATACAAGCCTGACAATCTGCTGGGCTGGATTGGGTTATGAAGTACTTGGGGGTTTCAATATTCAAAATAGAAAAGTATTGACACAGAAGCTTATTGAGCTAGTAAATGGATTAGATACTTTTGGGGTTTTACATAGTTTGCATTATAATTCTTTGGTTCTTTGCTCTTTCTATTAATCCATGGTCTTATTTTAATAAGTGTTATAATACAAACCTAAAAAATAGGAGAGAGAAAAGTAAACTCTAAATAAGGGGAAAAATGTGACAAAGAATTTTTCACCAACCTCTGCATCATCTATGCAGTTCTACCATGTAATTACCACAAAGATTACAAGAAAAATTTTGCAAATAATCATGTCAATTAAGTACTTGTGCTTTTACTTTTATTAACTCACAACCATTCAGCATCCATAACTTTCATACCAATACCTTTGACATTTATTTTTTTTGATCCAGAAGTTCTTACTGTGTCCACTGACATTTGTCTTAACTGCATGTGTTTATTTTAAAGAAAATATTCATGTAGTTCTTACAAAGGCTTGTTTTCAATTCTGACATTTTATCTACAACTTCATGGTAAACTCAGGAAAAAAAACATTTCTATTCATATATCATGCTGCAATTATTTAATTCCTTCCATCATTCCTTGGTGGTAAAAGTCTTCTATTATTGATCATGCTATCTTCCAAGAAATATTGAAAGAATCCTCCTTTGTTTTATTCACTTTCAGTGCAGCGCATCTTCATATTACCAACTGTGCTTTCTGCAGCCAATGCATTTTATCCTTTCAGTTTTACTTCATTATTTACTTTTTTTGGTACATGCAACATTTTCCCAAATTCACGCAAATTAGGAATCGAGGCAAAATATATGCCTAGTAATACATATATAAAATATTTCTGTGGATATCTTTCGTGCATCAGTTTTGATATATATGCCCCCCTCTGATAGAGTTTTGATCCCTCATCATTGGAACCTGTCGATCATTCTAAATGGTATGTGGGCTTTATAATGCGAGCATATTTCCCAGAGGCTAATGTAACTGAAAGTCTTGGGCAAATTGAAAAACAAACTAATAAAGAAATTCAACAAAAGGCATATCAGAATGTACCATTCTGTATATTCTTAATATTTGTATTTTCAATGCTCTGCCATACATAAAAGAAGAAAAATTCTATTATTAAAATGTTTAGGGTAAAATGTTTTTTAAGTTTTTCTTGTTTTAGAAAATAAATATGTTGAATGATATCAGGGTGAGAAAGTGATCTGGTACCATACATTATATATTTATGTTTTTAACAAATGGTGCCTATAAATCTTTTGATACATAATTTTAATGATGTATATGGCATATGAGTATTCCTATAATTCTAGCCTCTTTTGCCTTGTCTGATATTCTGATCATGTGCTACTCTCATTTCATTCCCAAAGTTGTTATACCCAGTGTCTCTTTTCTGTTTAATTTCTTAGTAATGAATGGGAAAATCCTAATTAGAGATGTTTTTAAAATTTAAAAGAACATAAATTGAAAAATGTATCTTTATAATTTTCATTTTTCAAAAATTAATTGGTTTGAAGTGCCTGATGAATGTTATCATATTGTACATTCCATAATGGGCATAAGTATATCTAAATCATCTGAATACTGGTCTGATCATAATTTGTAATATTTTATCAGTTCATCTCATGAGTTCCAAATTAATATTTATTCTGAGGAATCTATATATATAAAAGCCTAAGCGACCAAATGACCAGTCGACCGGTCACTATGATGTGCACTGACTACCAGGGAGCAGATGCTCAATGCAGGAGCTGCCCCCTGGTGGTCAGTGTACTCCACAGCAGGAACACCACTTAGCTGACTGACAGGCGCCAGACGCCAGGCTCAAGGCTGGGGGCATTGGCCTGAAACCCACAGTCTGACATCCCCTAAGGGGTCCCAGATTGTGAGAGGGCACAGGCCAGGCTGAGGGACCCCACCAGTGCACAAATCCATGCACCAGGTCTCTAGTATAAAAATTACACTTTGTGACTGGAAAGTAGATACACAACAGACTGGAAATATGTTGATTGACTATTCAGATAATCAAATTAAAAATAAATTATATTAATATGTATAGTTCAAAATAAAGAAACATGAAGGTTCAGCATATTTGGAGTAGAAAAACACTGGAATATTACCTATGTATATTTTGAGATATTTATATTGTGGAGTATTGAAAAGAAAAATAAGTTAATGAAATGTCAAAAGCCCAAAGCTAAATTTAAATAAAAGCATTCCACCTAAAATGACCAAATGATTTTGAACTACATTATCATAACTCTGCCTTTTACTGCAATTTATTACTGTACAACTTTGGCTTTAAAGGAAAGAAAATGAAAAGTTACAGCTGAAACCAGCTGTAATTTCATCAGTTTAAATTGGAAGTGCTGATGGGCATAACTCCCTAAATAGACACCTCTTATTATTATACTAGAGGTTTGGTGCACAAAAATTTGTGCACCCAGGGGGGTCCATCAGCCCAGCATGTGTCCTCTTGCAGTTTGGGACACCTCCCCGGGAGACTGGGCCTATGCTGGCAGTCAGACATCCCTTTGGCAGCCTGAGAGCTCTTGGGGGATGTCCACTTGCCAGCAGGGGTCAGGCCTAAGCTGCAGTCGGACATCCTTAGCTCTGCTGAGGAGACAGGAGAGGCTCCCAACACCACCGCTGTACTGGCAGCTACCAGCCTGGCTTGTGGCTGAGCAGAGCTCCCCCTGTGAGAGCTCACTGACCACCAGGGGACAGTTCCTGCATTGGGCATCTGCCCCCTGGTGGTCAGTGTGTGTCATAATGACCGGTCATTCCTAGTCATCCTGCTGTTATGGTCAATTTACATATTACCCTTTTATTATATAGAAGAATATCAAAACCTCTTATTATGAAGCTAGAATTTTCCTAGGTCATTGATCTCCAGGCTTCTATAAAAAAAAGTTTTAATCAACATAATAAAAGACATTATTTTCAGTGACCCAGTGCTTCACTAGTAATTTAATATGTATATTTAATAAATGCATCTTATTTGTAAAGGAATTAAGTCATTTTAGTGTGTTAAGTTATCCAATAGTTTGTAAGTAGATGATGACTTTCAGATCCTATATAATACATGGGTAACAGGCAAATTGACCCTAAGGGCAGAATGACTGTTGGACCAGCCACTATGAGGCGCACTGATCACCTCTCAGTCTCTTTCCCTGGCCAGCATTCTCCCATTACCTGATGGCGATAGGGGAACTTGGGGTGGGTAGGGGCGGGGGCAGAGCCATCTGCGGGCAGCCAAGGAAGATGGCCATGATCACAAGCCAGGCTTAGGGACTGTACATGCATGCTAAGTTTGTGCACCGGACCTCTAGTCTTCTATAAGAGTGACAACCCAGGTTCTAGAGTTTATCTGGTATATAAGAAAGTATTCTCCTTCACACAAAATAGAGTCAATTTCTTTTTAAAGTAGAACTACTCCCAACTTCAATGCTAGATTCTCAGTAATAAAATCTTATGTTATATTTAATATACATATCTTTTTTTTTTTTTTTTTTTTTTTGCTTTGGCAAATTAAGATTGCTACAAATAATGATAATACTTATTTTCCTTAGACAAACATGAAATAGTGGGTTATTTTTTTCAAGCAGTTTTCATATATTAAAATACAGATGACCATATTAAAGCCAAACTGATCTTATATGGTATTATGGTTATAAAGTAAGCTCACAAAATTTGTAAATATTATATTTTCTTCTTATACATTTTCTGTACCATATCTACAATAATAAAAGAGAAACATGCAAATTGGTGTCACTCCGCTATGCCCACCAGCCAGTCAGATGAGTATGTAAATTAACCCAACAAAGATGGTGGTTAATTTGCATATGCAAGCGCTGAGCAAAAACTGAAGGCAGTCTCCCGCAGAGTGAGCCACCAGAGCAAAAGGCCTGGGACGCAAGCCGGTGCCGGCAGCCAGGGCAAGGGCAGGCCTATTGTACGAGTATATTTGTGCAACGGGCCTCTAGTTAGTTAAGAAATCTACACCAAGTCTTTCTCAGAGTCTGTGGATTGGAAAGTATTCTCTAAAATTATTTAAGGACAATAACTTCCAAAGTGGCTTCTTCTAACTCTCACTTCCCTGGGAACAAATACCTATAACTTCATCTAAGTTTACCTGGGAAAATGGGATTTAGATGCAAACTGAAGAAACAAATTGCTGCTGACAACATTGTCTTTTGTTTTGGAATGAACCCTTAGCCAAACTCATCCTGTGAACTCTTGGTGATAGAAAATCTTTCAGTATAAATAAGCTTTGACACATCTTATACCTTGAGATCTAGAACAATTCCAGAATTACTATATATATTTCAGATTTGTTTTGGGGTACATGTGAGCATGACTGAAGTGAGCCAGGAATCTCAATCCCAAAACCCAATTTTCTAATTAAATGCGCACACACAAATAAAGCAAACATACATAGAGTAGTTGCGATAATTTTAGCTTCAATATTTTGACCTTTTAATTAGCATTATGGCAAAGATCACATCTTCAACAAATTAAGATAATATGCTGCATATCAACTTTTTATGTTTTTTTCTTCAACATATGTTAAAAAACTATATTTTCTAATTAGTCATAAGTACCCAGATTTTTCTGTTGAAGGTTACACACAGGAATTACAAAAATATCAATAATTACAGAAAGACATTTGTGACCCTTGGTCACTGTTTTAATTGGTTATGGCACTGGGGACATCTAGGAATCATAAAAAATGCTTCTTTCCCTTGGGTGTAGGAATAATACTCAAAATAACACAAGAATCAGTTTGAATCTGTCTTTTTTAAATTTTAAAATGATTGAGTTGTGAGGCTCCTAATTTGGCAACTATAAAAAAAAAAGAAACATTCATAACATAGAAAATAATTAAGCATGTAAAATTGCATCATAAAATAGAGGTATTTATCTAAATTCTTTATAGTAAATACCTAAAGTAATTTTCATTTGACTTGTAAAATTATTTGAGGCACTATTTTTTTATAATAGTACTGAAAATATTTAATTTTTGTCATAATAACAAGTGGAAGGAGGGAACAAACAAAATCAATATGCAAAAAATTTACATTTTTCTCTTTATTAATTGAAGAATCTTCTAATGAAAGAAAAATGTGATTGAGTGTATGAATTATTTTCTTAACAGGATAAATAATCTACATTAAAAGTATTCCATATCAAGTAATAATAGAAAAAATCACAAAGGAAGATTCACATTTTTTTTAGGTGTTAAGAATTAAATTTATGAGCTCATTTTTGAGAAAACTACAGTAAGCACTACCATAAGCACTATGGTAGTGCATCTTATAGTTAATTGGGTCATAATCTTGACTGAGTTTTACAAGAGATATAGAAGAAAAATATGTTAGACCAGATAGAATATTGGGATAGGAAAAGCTAAAAATATCTATCATCTTACAATGTAATTAAAAATATGTGCATATCTCCCTAGGAATTATTGGATATTTATAATTATTTTATGCCTAAATTTATTTCCTTTTCTAAAATGAAAAAAGTAATTGGTGTTGGTAAACATATTGTGAGGATATGATCTCATGTATTTTGTTTAATATAATTTTTAATATATTATAATAACAGAAAAATATAAAAAATTCAGAAAATACATTTAAAGATACTGAATTTATTAGTATT
The DNA here is from genome assembly GCA_004026665.1 of Murina feae. Lineage (NCBI taxonomy): Eukaryota > Metazoa > Chordata > Mammalia > Chiroptera > Vespertilionidae > Murina > Murina feae. The sequence continues at coordinate 15,988 of PVJC01002518.1, read as the reverse complement.
ATTTCCAATGTTCTTCCAAAGTTTAAATCAATTTCTTAATATCTATTACAATGAATTACTGTATTTGTTAATTAATGAAGCTTCAGTTACTCTAGCATTAAATTATTTCTGTTTCTTCTTAAAAAGTTTATAAAGGTAAATTTGTTTAATACCTATCTTTTAACCAAATAAAGTTTAGTTTATTGAAGTCAACTAAATGTTTCATCAATGATTAAATTACTAAATTATAAAGTCTAATTTAAATGCAAATTTTTTCTCTTACTCTTTTCTTTTTTGGAAAATATATTTAAAGCAACAACCTAAGTGCTATCAATGGAAGTTATTATTTTTAAATAGTACTACACAATATGTCATTCATAGAAAGAAGATAGGTGAGATACTGTTTATCATAAGAAACACACACACATACACACCATTCAAATTAAAAATGAAACTTGCTTATACTATTATCCTGTGACCACACAGAAAAACAACTATTCTGGATCTTATGTAGAGCATGCTTTTACTTTATACACACATTTATATAAACACACAAACCATTGAATGCACTTGAGTGACAACTATAGGAATTCTTAAAGTAAAATAAAAAATACTGCTTAGTTTCAGTTGATTTTATAACGTGGCTATCATATCGTGTACTTTTAGGGATTTATTTCTTTGAATATTATATTGCTAGGACTGACTCAATTCTTTTGAATGCTGTTTAATCTCCAATTATAGAAGTACTAGCGGGCCAGTGCACAAAAATTTGTGCAACTGGGTGGGGGGGGTCCCTCAGATCGGACTGTGCCCTTTCGCAGTCTAGGACCTCTCAAGGGATGTCCACCAGCTGGCGTGCCTGGCTAGCCTGGGTGAGGGGCTGATGGCTGTTTGCAGGCTGGCCAAGCCCGCCAGGGGGGACTCTCACCCCATGGGGTTGTGGCCAGCCTGAGTGAGGGGCTGAGGGTTGTTTTCAGGCTGCCCACAGCTCCCATTGACCCAATATACCCCGCAAGGCTGGCTGGAATTAGGTTTCTGGGGTTTATTTATCTTCTACAATTGAAACTTTATTGCCTTCAGCAGAGGTCTAGTCAGGCAATGAAGCCTCCTCTTTGCTTCAGCTCTGTGGCTTCTATAATTGAAACATTGTTGCCTTGAGCAGAGGCCCAGCCGGCTTAGGCAGGCAGTTTCAACTCCATTGCTGGTGCAATGGAAGCCTCCTGTTTGCTCTAACTCCATGGCTGCCGGCTGATGTCTTGGCTGAGTTAATTTGCATACAGCCACTCTGATTAGCTGGTTGTTGTGGCTTGGCGGGTGGGCATGGCTTAGGGGTCTTGGAGTGATGGTTAATTTGCATATTACTCTTTTATTAGATTAGATAGCAACCATGAAAGTAACACATCAGGTTTTTTTCTTCTTAAAAATTGCCTTTTTTGAATAATTTACATATAACATAATTCACCATTTTTAATGTACAGTTCTACAAGTGTCAAAATGCACTCACAGTTATGTGCTAACCACCACAATCTATAATCTATAATAATAAAACCATAATACGCTAATTAGACCAGACAGCCAAATGACCTTCCAGATGTCCTTCTGGATGGCCTTCCAGATGAAGCTGGGGCTGCCAGGGCCAAGGCAAGCTGCTGCAGCTGCGAAAGCTGAGCCCCTTGTGCAAATTTCATGCATCGGGCCTCTAGTCAAGATATAAAACAGTTCAGACACTCCACAACTCCCATGCCATGTTGTGGCCAACCGACTCCTCAACCTCCCCACCCCTCAGCCCTGACAACACCAATGTTTCCTGTTCGTATAGTTTTTCATTCTCCACAATGTGATATCAATGGAGTTATATTATATATTAACTTTAGAGTCTGGATATATTCAAATAGCATAATATATTTGTCAATTACCCATGGTATGTATTTTTAATAAGCATATTTTATTTAATATACAGGGCTGGGCAAAACTGAAGAAACATATGGAAAAATATGTAATACAAAAATAAATTGTGTTTTGTGTACTCACAACTGTAAGCCTACTTTTGCCATCCCCTGTATTTTCATTTTGTTTAATGTCTAATATCTAGACATTAAATCTTATTTATTGACTCACCAGTTGAATAACATTTATATTGTTGACAGTTTTAGATGAGTACAAATAAATCCATTATGAACATTCATTCCTGGGTTTCATGTAAACATGCTTTTATTTCACTGGGTAAAATCTAAAAGCTGTGAAGTGAGATTACTGGAACATTATGACAACATATGCTTTTTAAAATGACTATATCATTTTCCATTGCCACCATCTACATAACAGCTCCAGACATTTTCAGCCAAGTTAACACCTGATACTGTTGGGGTTGTTTTATCTCTTAATGTTTCTGTTGGTTTATTTTCCTATTTCAGTAAGTATGTATTGACATATCATTGTGTTTTTAATTTGCATTTATTTATTTATTTATTTATTTATTTATTTAATCTTTATTGTTCAGATTATTACAGTTGTTCCTCTTCCCCCCCCCATAACTCCCCTCCACCGGTTTCCACCCCACCCTCTGCTTTTACCCCCCCACTGTCCTCATCCATAGGTGTATGATTTTTGTTCAGCCTTTTCCCGCATCCCCTACACTCCTTTCCCCGCACAAATTTTCAGTCCACTCCCTTTCTATGCCCATGATTCTATTCTATTCACCAGTTTATTTTGCTCATCAGATTTTTTATTCACTTGATTTTTAGATTCACTTGTTGATAGATATATATTTGTTGTTCATAATTTTTATCTTTACCTCTTTCTTCTTCCTCTTCTTAAAGAATACCTTTCAGCATTTCATATAATATTGGTTTGGTGGTGATGAACTCCTTTAGCTTTTTTTTTTAAATCTGTGAAGCTCTTTATCTGATCTTCAATTCTAAATGTTAGCTTTGCTGGGTAAAGTAATCTTGGTTGTAGGTTCTTGCTATTCATCACTTGGTTGCCACTCCCTTCTGGCCTGCATAGTTTCTGTTGAGAAATCAGCAGTCATATGGGTACTCCCTTGTAGGTAACTAACTGTTTTTCTCTTGCTGCTTTTAGGATTCTCTCTTTGTCTTTTGCCCTTGGCTTTTTAATTATGATGTCTTTGTGTAGTCCTCTTTGGATTACTTTTGTTTGGGATTCTCTGCGCTTCTTGGACTTGCAAGTCTATTTCTTTCATCAGATAGGGGAAGTTTTCTGTCATTATTTCTTCAAATAAGTTTTCAATATCTTGCTCTCTCTCTTCTTCTGGCTCCCCCATAATTTGAATGTTGGTACACTTGAAGTTGTCCAATAGGCTCCTTACACTCTCTTCATATTTTTGGATGCTTTTTTTCTTTTTTCTTTTGCAGTTGGGTGCTTTTTGCATCTTCACATTTCACATCTTTGACTTGATTCTTGTGATCCTTTAGTCTGCTGTTGGATCTATGTATATTATTCTTTATTTTAGTCAGTGTATGCTTAATTTCTAGTTGGTCCTTTTTCATATCCTCGAGAGTCTCACTAGATATATTGAGGGTCTCTCTAAATTTATCAGTGGTTTCTAGAAAACTCTTGAAAAACCTTATAACTGTGGTTTTGAACTCTATATCCAGTTGTTTGCTTTCCTCCATTTCTGTCATTTGTGACCTGTTTCTTTGTCTCTGCATTTTGGCTGCTTCCCTGGGTTGATAGAGTGGCTTTCTGTGCTAGTTATCCTATAGGGCCCAGTGGCTCAGCCTTCCCAATTACCCGAGGTGGATACTCCTGGTGCACCCCTTTGTGGTCTGTGTGCACAGTATTGTCGTAGTTAAGCCTTGATTGTTGTTGGTATCCCTGGGAGGAATTGACCTCCAGGCCAATTGGCTGTGCAAATCAGCTGTGTCTACGGTGGGAGAACTTCTGTGTTGGAGACACCCTTATGGGCAAGACTTGCTTTAGTGGGGCTTTGGTGCTCACTGAGTCTGCCCCCCTGAGTGTGTCCCTTATGAATCTGAGGAGTTGTAATCTGGATGGCCCCACTCTGACCACTGGGTACACTGGCTCTTGGATCTCTAAGGAGGTGCTAATTTAGCCTCTGCCTGAGGCTACCCAGCAGGAACTGTGGAGAGATCTACAGATTCCTCTTCTCTGTTTGGGGTTTGGAGGTGCCCAGATGAGGCCCAGCTGTGAAGCAATGCAAGTTGCTGTGGGGCCTTTAGCCTTCTTTTGGATGTTCTGGGTCTCTCTGACCCAGCTGCATTTTGTTAGGTAATTTTAGATTGCAAAGGGCCAGGCCATTCATATGCAAAAGCCTCTGCATGCAACTTTTGTGGGGCAGGGTCTCAGGGATGAGACCCCGCCCCACCCAAGCTGCATTTATTTTTGACTAATGAAAGTGAGAATCTACTGTGAGCTTTTCTATTTTCTAATTCATACCTGATGTATGACAGACACTAAAAATATTTTGAAAAAGTTATTCTAACAGTTTTTTAGGAATTTATTCTCAATTTTTTTCTATCATAAAAAGATAGTTCAGTTTTTCCCCATAAGAAATAATTACCTTTTATAGTTTTGTACTAAAATTAGTAACAAAAGAGAGGCAGTAATCTATTGCAGTGAAGGTTGTAATACCGAACAAACCTCACCCAGGAATTATTCTAATGATACTCTGCTAGAGACATTATTAAACCATTTCAAGTTGAAAAATCATTTATGGAAGAAACAATTAATTCATAGACCAGAGGAAAATACTCCAAATAATAAAGAAATGGAAAAATATCTGAATGCATACCAGAAACTTGGCAAACTTCCTCAAATTGAAGTTTATGCCTGTTGAACTATGCTAATATGGGGGAGCACTGGTAAATATGACATCTGTTTGTTTGAAACATGTTGCTATGGAAATGTCAGTATTAAGAATTAATCACTATTTTGCAACCACAGCTACAGCTGACAACTTCAAGTTTTTCAAGTAAAGGAGCCCTATCATCTAATTGCATTAGAATAATAGTTAAATGCTAAAAGTTCTGCTAGTGTGAGTTTGACCTACATTTATCCAAGCAATCTAATCAGTTAGAGAAACTTAATCAGTGAATCTAATCAGCAAAGAACTAGGACTATGATTCCAGACACTAGACTATTTTCACCAGGAAAATGAAGTAGTATTTTTTAAGTGGCAAAAGTTTTTAAAATATCTTAATCAATTTTTCATCTACAACCTGGTCCCATCCTCGAGAGAGCTCCACATTCATCATATTGAACTCTGCTTTTATATACATTTAAAAAGCAAGTTACTTTGTCTTTTCATTACTCATGTCACATATACAATATCAACCTGGTAGGTTTGAAGAAGAAATTATAATTGTAGAAATAAAGTGGTATTTGAATTGTTTTTTTCTTGAAATATATGCCTCCTCAACCACAGTGTGCATTGCATAAATTAATTGATATAAGTGAATCATAAAAGTTTTGCTTCATTCCCCTCAATTTAATTCAGTTGTAGTAAAAAACAATATCTTTCTTGATAATAAATGATGAATGCTTTGAAAGTATATAGATAGATTAGTATTTAACAATGCAGAAAGCTGACAGTTTTTAAATGAAAGTACACCAGTATTTCACTTTCTATCTTGGCAGGAAAATTATGTGTGTGTAATCATGCTTAAATACAAAGATTAGCCATATTTTCTTAAATACAAGATAATTACCTCTTTTTCCATATTTATCAGAAATACTAAAATTTATATGCAGCCACACTCATGTTAACTCATAAGACAATGAATCCTAGATAGTGAATGGGTTCAGTATAGAAAAGAAAAATAGATAATAGAGTGATATATGTGGCAATCCCACAACAAAAACAGATTTTCTTAGAATTATATTATTTTATGTTGTCTACCATTTAGTTCATTTTGCCTCTTTATCTTCTAAAGGCAGGTCCTACATTACAAAATTGAGATTTAAAAGTGAGTTTTATTATCCACTGTGGTTTGAAACATGATTGATACAGTAACTTGTATATTGTTTATTGAAATCAGAGGTCACAACTAGTACACTCAAAATATATATAAATAGAGAGAAGCTGTTGCAAGCCTATAAGCAACAAGTAGAAAGGAAAAACGTGATTTGCCTAGTTTCTATAAACTGACCTTAGTAAAGTGCTCTTGTGGATGTCAATATATGACAAAATCCTTCCTGCCAGCTATATCTTGAAATCATAAATCTTCTGACACATTTTTCCAAAAAGATTTATTCAGTATTTAATATAGAGTTACATCAGCAAACACTAAATTCCTGGGAGAACAAACTCACATTAAAAATGATATACAAGTTTGTGTCTTAATAGAATCTTGAGAGAAAATTATTTTTTTTAAATTTTGCAATTACATAATTGTAGTTCTTTACCTGTTCACACATAATACTGACAAATATAAGAGGCATTTTAAGGCATATCTGATTACAAAACTCTGAGACTTTTTCAATGTGCTGCAATGCCATTTTGGCCCTTCTTAAAATATAGTGATGGAAGAGGGACCTTTTTTTGAAACTTGAAAGCATGGGGTTGAATGATATAATGATTAATATCAAACTTATGAATCCACATTGCTAGGGTATACTGGCTTTCTCCAAAGAAACAGAACCAATAGGTAATATAATAAATAAATATATTTATTTAAAAAAAATTGGGGTCACATGACTGTGAAGGCTGAGAAGTACCACCAAATACCATCTACAAGTTGGAAACTCAGGGAAGCTGGTGGTGTAATTCCAACCCAAGTTCAAAAGCTTCAGGAATATTTATTCAATAAAATCTACTTCAATTTGATAGAAACCGAAAGAGTCTGTGCTATTTGAACTGAGACCTGCCCACTCCTTCCTCCCCACTGAGACAGGAATACCAGAACACGCTGGGGCACCAAAAATTACGAGGTTCCCTTTCTCCCCTAGTTACTACTCAAAGGACTGTCCCCCCAAGATATGTGGAATGTCAGCAATGGTCATGCTGGCAACCCTATCTGTTGCTGAGGCTATATTTGTGAGTAATAAGGAATATTGTGGAAATACCTGAACTAGGTATTAGAAAAATAGTAGATAATTTAAAAAAAACTGGTTCTTTGAAAAAAATTTTAAAGAATTAAAAACCTTTTAACTAGATTATTCAAGAAAAAAGAGATAAGATGTAAATTATTGGAAAGAGTAATGAAAAAAGGCTCATTACTACTGACTTTGCAGAAATAAAAAAGTATAAAGCAATAGTATTAATAATTATATGTAGAAAATTAGGTAACAGATGAAATGAATATCCTTCTAAAAAGATTCAAACAATTGAAATGAACTCAATTAGAAATAGACAATCTGAATAAACCTAAAACAATCATTAAGTGATAGAATTAATAATCTAAAACAACTCACATAGGAAAGCCCAATCCTACTACCATCACTACTTAATTATACCAAATATTTAAGCTATAATTAATACCAATTCTTTACCAACTCTTTAACAAATTACAATACTAGGGAACATTTCCCAAGTCATTGTATGAGGCCAGTATCACCCTGATACAAAAACCCAATAAACACATCACACACACACACAAAATGCATACAAATAACTCTTATGAAAATAGATTCAAAAATACTCAAAAGATATTATCAAATGCAATCTAGCAATATATAAATAATTATACACTATGATCCTGTTGATCATAGTGCTATTTGAACTGAGACCTGCCCACTCCTTCCTCCCCACTGAGACAGGAATACCAGAACACGTTGGTGGATCAAAAAATACGAGGTTCCCTTTCTCCCCTAGTTACTACTCAAAGGACTATCCCCCCTAAGACATGTGGAATGTCAGCAATGATCATGCTGGCAACCCTACCTGTTGCTGAGGCTATATTTGTGAATAATGAGGAATATTGTGGAAATATTTGCAGAAATAGAAAAAGGTATAAAGCAATAGTATTAATAATATATGTAAATTATATGCAAATTTATGTAAATAATTGTATGTATACTGCAAAGTCAGTAGTAATGACCCTTTTTTCATTACTCTTTCCAATAATTTTCATCTTATCTTTTTTTTCTTGAGATCTAGCAATATATAAATAATTATACATTATGATCAAGGAGAATTTATTCCAGGAATACAAGTTAGGTCAACATACAAAACAAAATCATTTAATATACCATATCAATAGAACAAAAAAAAAAAAACACATGACTTCAATAGGTGCAGTAAAAGCATATGACAAAATTTAATGTAAATTCAAATAAAAACATTTAACACACTGGGAATAAAAGAGAATTTACTCAACTTCATAAAGGACATCTATAAAATATACATAACAAATAGCATGTTAATGGTGAAAAAGTATATGCTTTCCTGCTAATATTAGGAGCAAGACAAGGATGTCTGCTCATATAGCTTCTACTTAGCATTTACTGGAAGCTCTACCAAGGGAAAAAAATTAAGAAAAATATATATACAGAGTAGGTTGAGAAAAATTAAAAAAGATAAAGCTGGCTTTCCTTGCAGATGACATGATCTTGTATGTAAAATTTTTAATCTACTAAAAAACTATTAGAACTAATAAATAAGCTCAGGAACTAAATATAAACTATTAGAACTAAATATATTAGGACTATATATTAGAACTAATATATAAGTTCACTATAATGTAAGTATAAATAAAATGTATTTCTAAACATTGCAATGAATGTCCTAAAACAAAATTAAGAGAATAATTCCATTTATAATAGCATCAAACATAAAGTACTTAGGAATATAAATGCAAAACACACTGTGAACATTACAAAACACTGTTGAACAAAATTAAAAATCTAAATTAGTGGAAAATATCATTATCATTTATTAGAAGAGTTAATATTGTTAAGATGGCTATACTTAGCAAACTGACCCACAGATTCAAACTCTATCAGCATCACAGCTGACTCCTTTATAGAAATTTACAATTTAACTTTCAATTCATATAAAATTGTAACCCTGAATTACCAAAATAATCTTGAAAAAGACCAAACAAAAACTTCTTGATTTGAGAACTTACTAAAAAAACAAAAATAATTAAGGCAGAATGCTGCAGATGTAAGAATAGATATATAGATCAAGAGAATAAAACTGAGAATCCAGAAATAGACAATGTATCCATAATCCAATGAGTGCCACTGATAACGGTGCCCTTGGGGAAAGAACAGTTGATCATTTTTTTAAACAAGTTATGCTTGAACAAATATATAACCCACTCAAAAATAATGAAGTTGAACTCTTATCTCACACCATATATAAAAATAACTCAAAAGGATAATAGACTTTAATGTGATATAAAATTATAAAAAATCAGAAGAATACATAGGAGTAAATATGTATAGTCTCAGTTTTTTTCCAGTAGATTCTTAGATGTGACTTCAAAAGTATGGGCAATAAATGAAAAAATTGTTTTTAAAAAATTGAACTTCAAAGTTTTAAAAATTGAAATTAAAACTTCATAATTAAGGAAGTGAAATGACCCACATAATGGAAGAATATTTTTTAAATTACATATTTTATAAAGTTTTGTACTTACACTATATGAAGAACACTTACAACTTATTGATCAAAAGATCAATAATACTATTAAAAAATGGCCAAAGAATCTGATAAAGGTTTCTCCAAAGAAGATATACAAATAGCTATTGAGCCAAAGGAAAGATGCTCAAAGTCTTTTATCACCAAGGGAATTCAAAACAAAAGTGCAATGAATGAGTAAACACCTAGTTAAATGGCTAAAATTAAACAGCCAGATGAAAATGAGAGCTGGTGAGATTGTGGAGCCACAACAACACTGGAAATAACTACAGCAGTTCCTCTGGTTAGTAGGATACGAATCAATGGACTGGTGGGAATGTAAAGTGGTGCAGACACTTTGGTTAACAGTCTGACAGTTCCTGAAACAATTTTGAGTTGCTATATGACCCAACCCATCAACTCCACTCCTAGGTGTATGCTCAATGGAAATAAAACATTCCATTAAAAGGTTGTTAATTTCTATTAACACCTTCTAACACCATCAATATGCACGAATCTGTGTGCCAGGTCTTTAGTTGTAAATAATAACCAAAATGTGGAAACAGTTCCAATTTCAATAATGAGGATGAATAAATAAAATGTTATATTCGCACACGTAATATTATTTGGTCAAAAAAATAAATGAAGTGTGGAGCATATTATAATATGGTTGAATCTTAAAGACATTATCTAGCCCTAACCTGTTTGGCTCAATGGATAGAGTGTCGGTCTGTGGACTCAAGGGTCCCAGGTTTGATTTCGATCAAGGGCATGTACCTTGGTTGCGGGCACATACTAAGTAGGAAGTGTGCAGGAGGCAGCTGATCGATGTTTCTCTCTCATCGATGTTTCTAACTCTCTATCCCTCTCCCTTCTTCTCTGTAAAAAAATCAATAAAATATATTAAAAAAAACACAAACAAAAAAACATTATCTATCTATATATATAATCTAATATAATAAAAGAGAAACATGCAGATTTGACCGTTACCACCAGCCAATCAGAGCAGCTGTATGCAAATTAACCCAGCCAAGATGGAGGCCAACAGCCATGGAACTAGAGCAAACCAGAGGGTTCTGTTGCAACTGCCTGTCTAGGCTGACTGAGCCTCTGCTCATGGCCACGCCCACCAGCCAATCAGAGCAGCTGTATGCAAATTAACCCAGCCAAGATGGAGGCTGGCAGAGCGGCTCTGCACTGGGAGCCTCCACGGCCAGCCGGCATAGCTGTGCCAGGTGTGTCAGCTCAGTGGGAGGGGGGGGTCCAGCCTGGGGCCTCCTTGGGGCGTCCAGGAGCAGCTGTCCTGGGTCTGCTGCCTGGCTCCATCCCCCGGGGGCCTCCACCAGGTGTGTGGGAGAGTGGGTCCTCCACGGGGCTTGCAGGAGCAGCCATCCTGTGACCACTGCCTGGCTCTGCCCCCCAGGAGCCTCCTCGGGGCATCCAGGAGCACCCGTCCAGGGTCCGCTACCTTCATCCGTCCCCCAGGGGCCTCCACAGGGCGTGCAGGAGCGTCTGCTGCACAGTGTGGAGAATTCAAAGCCAGTTCGCTGTCCGGCTCCACCCCGGGTGTGTTTGCTCAGCAGCAGGGCCCCACCGAGGGATCCTGCACCAGCATCCACCCCTAGCTTGCCACCCAGCTCTGTGTCAGGTGTGTCCCCTCAGCGGTGTGGGCCCACCAGGCGTGTGCGATCGTGGGCCTTCTGGTGGGAAACGTCCAGGCCTGCACTCACCAGCCCTTCCACCCCCCAGTGCACGAACCCTGAAGGGGCTGTGGGCAGCCTGAAAATGGCTCTCAGCCCCTCACCCAGGCTGGCCAGGCATGCCAAGCAGGTGGACATCCCCCCGAGGTGTCCCAGACTGCCAGAGGGCACAGGCCGGGCTGAGGGACCCCCACCCTCGAGTGCACAAATTTTTGTGCACCGGCCCCTAGTCTATATATATAAAGAGCCAGAGTCTGCAAGGACCGAAGGCTGGACCTAACACCAGAAGTCAGTGCTAGGTTGCCTTGGCGACCCAAAATTGACTACAGTTAGTGCTGGGGCAGCGACCCAGCACTGACAGCTGAAGGGACTTCAGATTAGGCCCAGAGAAAGGCCTGCGGAGAGAGAGTCAGGGTCTGATCTGCAGCTTCAGTGGCAGCTCAGCCCTTGCCTCTCTCTTTCTCTCAGGCTTCATCAGCAGCCACAGCTATTTCTCTCCAGGCCTCCATGGGACTGCTGATCAGCCCTGCCTCTTTGATCAATCCAGAGATAGGCCTGGAGACACTGACTGGCTTAGAAATCGATCAATCAGAAACAAATCTGGGTGAAGTGCTAGGAGCCAATGGTTGCCTAGGAGGTAGAGCTTTGGATGCTGACTGGCCTAGAAACTGACCAATTAGAACCAAATCTGGGTGAAGTGCCAGGAGCCAATGCATAGAAACTGACCAATCAAAACCTAATCTAGGTGAACTACAAACGCAGAACCTAAGGTGGGGGCTGAAGAGGGGTTTTAAGGGCAACAATTGTTTGGTGTAAGGTATAAGAAAACGGTTCAATTTTTTAATGACTTCTTTAGCAGTATAGTGCATATGGCTGGTTATCAGGGATTATGTGTTTTTGTCTGCTAAGAACATCTCTTCCTGCTGAAAAAGGCTTTTCTCTCCCATTTAAATAATCCTATCCTATATAATCTATCTATAATAATAAAAGGATAATATGCTAATTAGGCCAGGTCAACTGGACATATTCTAGATGTCTGACTTCCTTCTGGACAAAGTCATGGTGGTGGGGGCAGAGGCAGAGGCTCTTAGGGGCAATCAGGCCAGCAGAGGAGTGCAGTTGAGGGTGAGATCAAGCTGGCAGGGGAGGGCAGTTGGGGACAACCTTGCCAACAGGGTAGGGCAGTTGGGGACGAGATCAGGCCAGCAGGAGAGGGAAGTTGGGGCAAGGTCAGGCTGGCAGGCAGAGAGGTTAGGGATGATCAGGTAGGCAGGAAGAGGGGTTAGGGGCAATCAGGCAGGCAGACAGAGGTAGTTGAGGGCAATCAGGCAGGCAGGCATGTGAGTGGTTAGGAACCAGCGGTCCCAGATTGCGAGAGGGATGTCCGACCACCGGTTTAGGCCTGATCCCACGGTGATCAGACATCCCCCAAGAGGTCCCAGATTGAAAAGGGTGCAGGCTGGGCTGGGGGAACCGCCTTCTCCCCTACTCCCATGCATAAATTTTGTGCACTGGGCCACTGGTACTAAATAACAGAAGCTAGTCACAAAAAACCCACAAATTATATGGTTTCATTTATATAGAATATCCAGAATAGGCAAAGCTATACAGAAGAAAGTAAATTGGTAGTTTTTTAGAATGTCGGACAGGGAATGGAAGACTGGAGAAATGACAGCTAAACGCTATGGATTTTCTTATGTGGCGATAAAAATATTCTATAATTGACTTAATGGCAGTTGCACATATCTATGCATTCTTGGCATGTTAAAAACCATAGCATTGCACACTTTATATGAGTGAGTTTTATGGTATGTGAATTATATATCAATAAAGCTGTGGGGGAAAAAAACTACTTGAATCTCAGCAAGGCAAATATATCTTAGCTATTACTATTATCTGCTCTTTTTGAGACACTAGCTTGATATAAACCATTAAATCTTATAATCAGTACCCTTAGAATTAAAACCATATTCCAAGCATTTTTGCCATTTGATTTTAGCTATTTAGTGGAATTTACAAGAAAAATTTATTCAGTTCAAGTTATAATAAGAAAACAAAATCATGGGAATTCAGGGTATGTAGATAGCAGTTGTTTAGTAAGAAAATATGTATAGACCTGGTATTGAAGTTATTTAAAATGTGTACTAAACCTTGCAAATCATGTCAGCTAAAAAACAACTTCCTAATAGTATAATCCATAAAACCATTTATAGGCTTTATGTTAATTTGAAAAAGTAAATTTCTTTTGGGAAGCATAGTAGACACTTCTTGAAACTACACAATATTTGTTAAAATCATTTATTAAATTACCACTGAGTTGTAGCCAATATATTTTGAAGCAAGTCACAGTAATTTCACTATTTATAGGGTCACTGCATATTAAAATTTTTAAAAATATATTTTATAGAATTTTTACAAGAGAGGAAAGGAGAGGGATAGAGAGTTAGAAACATCAATGAGAGAGAAACATTGATCAACTGCTTCCTGCACACTTCCCACTGGGTATGTGCCCGCATCCAAGGTACATGCCCTTGACCGGAACTGAACCTGGAACCCTTCAGTCTGATGTTCTATCCACTGAGCAAAACCAGCCAGGGCATATATTAACATTTTTTAACATGACTGTATTTTTGTATAAGTAAGGGGAAGGAGGGTGGGAGAGAGAGAGAGAGAAAGCAAAATGGTTATTATACCATCTCCCATGTCCAATGATCACCACTCAAGGGTTTGCTAAAATGGCTGTCATTGGGCTGACTACAATTTGTCACATTTTTCTGGTCTTCCTTCCATTTACTTTTTTATTTTCTGGTCTATATATCCACAATTTAGATTCTTTAAAAGATACCACTTAATTTTCCTATCAATATTTTTTATTTGTTTGCTGCATTCATGTACATTTTGACAATTTTCTTTAAAAAAATATGGATTTGCCACTTTCTACATGTCAAGGTATCTATTCTACTCCCATTGCCTTTCGTATCAAGTTTATGTTATGAAGAGCTAGACAATGACTTTGCAGTTGTTACAACCCACCCACACTGAAATTCCCATTAAGTATATCTACCTCTAATTTTTTAGTCGCCAAAATTACAAAATTTTCTTACATGCACAAGATTACTCTCTTCTGTTCATAATGTAGCAATTTTCCTGACTTTTCATTGTGTCTTAATGCATTTTCCTTTTTATTTATTATTTTTACCTCACCCAAAAATTCTTAATTTTTTTGGTCTTTCAATATTTGCAGAATTCATAACAACTGCATGACTAAAAGTTTCTCTTCTTCAATACAAGTGATTTTGAGTTTTAATTTAAAAAATCACAAAACTGAGTGGACTGAAAGTAAATTTGACACAACTATATTGATGTCATCAATTTAAATCCAAGTAAAAATAAATGCCAGTATTTATTTTGTTTAAAATGTTTATGTAGGTTAGTCTCTATTTTTTTCAACTTTAAATAATTATTATTTTTTAATTACAGGTGAGATACAATATTATGTTAGTTTCAGGTGCACAACCCAGTGATTAAACATTATATAACTTACTAAGTAATCATCCCGATAAACCTTATACCCATCTGAAACTATTCCTAGTTATTAAAATATTATTGACTATATTCCCTATGTTGTGCTTTATATCCCTGTTACTATTCTGCAACTACCAACTTGTACTTCTTAATCCCTTCAACTTTTTCATCCATTCTCCCAACTCTCCCATCTGGCAAATGTGAAAATGGTCTCTGTATCTATTAATCTGCTTCTGTTTTGCTTTTTTATTTATGTTTATATCCCACATATAAAAGTGAAATCATATGGCATTTGTCTTTGTCTGATTTATTTCACTCAGCACAGTACCCTATAGGCTTGTCCATGTTGTCACAGATTCAAGACTTTATTCTTTTCTATAGTTCCTATAATGGATCTTGTTTTGTTATCCATTCAGCCTCCACATGTCTATTGTTTAGAACATTTAATCCATTTACATTTAAATAATTGTTACTAGATATCTATTTATTGCAATTTCTTTTCATATTTTGATCTTCTTCTTAAAGAAGGCCCTTTAACATTTCTGGTTTTGTAGTGATAACTTTTTCTTGTTTAGAAAGCTCTTTATCTGTCTTTTCATTCTAAATTTTCATACTTCATTGTATATATGCACCATCTTTTCTTTATCCACACATCTATTGCTTCCATATCCTAGCTATCTATCTAAACTAATAAAAGCGAAATATTGAGATTAACTGTTTCTCCGAGACAGGGTAAGCCACGCCCACCAGCCAATCAGAGCGGCTGTATGCAAATTAGCCCAGCCAACATGGCGGCCGCCACTCCCGGACCTGAGTAAACAGCTGTTTCCATTGCGGCAGGAGGGAAAGTGAAGCTGCGCCCTTCAGCTCAGCTCTGATTAAACTGCCTCTAGGGAAACACAGCTTTTTGAAACATTGTAACAATCATAGAATCCTCCGGAGCTAAAGGAGAGAGCAGCTCCCGCCTAACCAGTAAAAGTAACAATTGTTTCATTATAGATGCTGCGAGGTGAAGCAGAGAAGGCTTCGTTAGTAGTTAGAAGGCCGCCGTAAAGGAACAGTGTATCAATTATAGAAGATGACCCCAGGCCTTCAAGGAACAGTATCAATTATAGGGAATAAATCACAAAAACCTGCGTCCAGCCAGCCTTGCTGGGACGTTGGGTCAATGGGAGCTGTGGGCAGCCTTAAAGCCCCTCACCCAGGCTGGTCAGGCACGCCAGCAGGTGGGCATCCC